>JAHPZR010009246.1:0-33754 GCA_019787425.1 Platygyra sinensis | reverse complement strand
GGAGAAAGGGGACTGGGAACGAGGGGTCACGTGACGTGGTAAGAATGACGTCATTAGAAACTAGGCCACTAAGAACTAGGGGAGGAGAAAGGGGACTGGGAAGGTGACGTCATAGGGGAACTAGGGATGACGTCACCAAGGTGACGTCATTAGGATTAGGGTTCATAAGCTCCACCATCTTGGATACGGATGACTACACCCGCCGCCATCTTGAATTCATTAAATCCCAACAGCCAATCAGAGCGCGAGTTAAGGTCAGATCGAGCCGATAAGTCTACTAGCCTTGTAATCATTTAGAAACGTAAGCACAAATTGAGTCAGAATGTTCTTTGAGTGGTTAAAACATCGTTCGTTTTTACCCGTACTTTTACCATGAATTGTTTTAAAAAATCCGCACTGACAACATTTTTTTAATCTACATGTGAATTCAAACATGCATGAACCATAAAGATCATGATGCTTGATTTGAAATGGAAATTTCAAACAGTTGAATAAAATTTACATGCACAGATTTAATAAAGGGCCGCAAGCATAGCTCCCTATCCATATAGGAAGTACCAGTAAAGGAAACCCATGGATTCATTTTCTCATGGTTATCATGGCTAGCGGTATTGCTCATGGGCGCATACGCATGACGGTGACGACAACAGTGGAGCCTCGCAACATGGCGGCCATGCTCCAGCTGGTACATGTACATGTAGACTGACAGAGACATGCATCCTTGGTTTGTAGCGGAACTATGTCATCTTTTCTTGGGGGGATTTTTTTTAAAGAAAAGAAAACTCATTCATATCAACAAACCATAGTATGGCAAGCCGATTGAAGCAGTATTCAATAAATGGATATTTAAATTAAAAGAGTCTATTTTAGTTCAATTCAACGCGTAAATTTTTGTTCAACGTAGTTTTTTTGGTTCAACTTCTGATTTGCATTCAACACTTTTTGTCGAAACACTTTGGTATCCTTCAATGCAATTGTTTCGGTTCAACCTTGTTTTTTTTATTTCAATATCACATTTTGCATTCAACACTTTTTATTCCGTTTTATTTTCGTTCAACAATTTATTGCACAGCGGTTGACCGAAAGAAATTCATCCCAGTCTTAGAATTCAATCTTAGAATTCTATTTGGCCTTCATAGCAGGTGTCATGAAAACTCAGACCCCGAGAACTTAGACCTTAGACCGCGGACCCTGAAAACTCAGAGAAAAAAGTATCTTAAACATGTACTATGTTTCTATCAAGTTCTAGAGACATGAGTGAAAGTTTGGGAGAACGAAAAAGGTTGCAGGAACACGAGCTGCAGGCAAGTTTTTTCCACAGCTTTTCGAGTTCTCCTAAACTGTAATTCTCGAGTGTTTTATAACTTGACAAAACATGGAGAACATGTTTTCTATTTCTTTTAGAAAACACGATAACGAAAAAAGGAAAACATCTTGTTAACTTTGATTGTCAAAATGTAAATTCTCTTTGCTTGCGCCGTCATTACGTCAACAGCTCATGCTAGCTCTGAGTTTCTATCGAATTATGGAAACACAATTTTTTAACCAATCAGCATACGTTTTTTTTAGGACTGTTTTCTAAAATGTTCTAGCAACGTTCCTGACTGCTTAATGTATCATTAGTTGCAGATACTGAGTAACTTGGTTCAAACCAATTTAATGTGACGCAGTGGACTACAATAAAAAGATAGTTGCCATCTGAATTGTTTCCCAAAAATCAGTTATTACCAGGAACTATAACTTAATAAGAAATAGTTGCCATCTGAATTGTTTCCAAACATCAACATGAAAAGCAAAAAACAAAATTGAAAATAAGTTACCAACAGAAATCAACGTATTTTTTTCCTTTGAAGAGCAAAATCAAACGTAAAGAAAGGGAAGTCAGCAGGCAATTGGGCATTATTAAGTAGTTTGGTTCAAAAGAAATTGAGCTGATGCATTTTTTAATATTTTTGAGGAGCAGGGATGGCGGAGTGGTGAGATTGCTCGCCTCCCACCAATGTTTCCCGGGTTCGATTCCTGGACCCAGCGTCATATTTGGGTTGAGTTTGTTGTTGGTTCTCTTCCTTGCTCCAAGAGGTTTTTCTCCAGGTACTCCGGTTTTCCCCCACTCCTCAAAAACCAACATTTCCAAATTCCAATTCGATCTGGAATTGTCAAGCACTTTATCATGAGGCTCTGGCTCGGGTGATTGCGCAAGCACTCCCTGTGTTTGACATTAAATTCCATTTACATTTTTTACATTTACATTTTACATAAAAGTAAAAAAGACACTAACCGCCACGTTGACAAACTGGTTTGTTCCCCGACATTCCACATGAAAAGAAAAGGACAAAAATCAGTTATTACTGGGAACTATAACTTAATAAGAAATAAATCTAAGAATCAAAAACAGAAGACATGAAAAAAAGGTGAAAATTAGGTAACACAAATCAAGATAATTGTTTTTTCCTTTAAGGAACAAAATCAAAGAAAAAGAAAGGGAAGTCAGCAGGCAATTGGGCATTATTAAGCAGTTTTATTTTTGAATGAGAGTAAAAATGACAATTATAATTACATGGCGCTGGTTTGTTCCAACATTCCACATGAAAAGAAAAAGACAAAATAAGTTACCAACAGAAATCAATATGATTTTTTATTTTAAAGAACAAAGTCATACAAAAAGAAAGGGAGCTCAGCAGGCAATTGGGCATTATTAAGTATTTTGGTTCAAACGAAATTGATCTGATGCATTTTTGAATAAAAGTAAAAAAGACACTTACCATTATCTGGTTTGTTCCCCGACATTCCACATGAAAAGGAAAGGACAAAAATCAGTTATTACTAGGAACTATAACTTAATAAGAAATAAATCAGAGAATCAAAAACAGAAGACCACCAAGTAATTGGATAAGAATTTATAGTTTGGTTTAAAAACAACTGATGTAAAATGATTATAACTCACTTTCTGATTTGTTCCACAACATCCACATGAAAGAGAAGAGATAAGAATCTATTAGTAATAATCAATTTTTATCTATATACGGCAATCTGTTGTAATCCATTGATTCACTTCTGTTCCAACAAATTCTGCGTCAACTTACTAAAATAGACGTATTTGCTTTAGTTTGTTTTTCTGTTGTTTGTTGTTTTTTTTAGAATTAATATAGTCATTGCAACGTTGTCAGCATTGTTAAAGTAATGTAGTCATCGTAAAGTGGTATGTATTGTAAAAAGTAATGTATTTTTTTTGTAACTAAAAACTAAAACAGAGATTTGTAATTAAGTGAGTTTAAGTGTTAATAAATGTCATTGCAAAACAAAAACAAAAAACAAAAAAAAAAAAGTAATTGGAAAAGAATAATTATAGTTTGGTTTAAAAACAATTGGTCTGATACATTGAATAAATGTAAAATGATTATAACTCACTTGCTGATTTGTTCCACAACATCCCCATGAAAGAAAAAGATGAAAATAAGTTACCAACAGAAATCACGATAATTTTTTTTTTCCTTTTAGCGACAAAATCAAAGAAAAAGAAAGGGAAGTCAGTAGGCAATTGGGCATTATTAAGTAGTATGGTTCAAAAGAAATTGATCTGATGCATTTTTAAATAAAAGTAAAAAGGACACTTATAATTACGTGAACCTGGTTTGTTCCGCAACATTCCACATGAAAAGAAAAGGACAAAAATCAGTTATTACTAGGAACTATAACTTAATATTAAGAAATAAATCAAAGAATCAAAATAAGAAGGCATGAAAAGAAAACAAATTAGTTACGAACAGAAATCAAGATAATTTTTTTCCTTTTAAGAACAAAATCAGAGAAAAAGAAAGGGAGGTCAGCATGCAATTGGGCATTATTAAGTAGTTTGGTTCAAAAGAAATTGATATGATGCATTTTTTGAATAACAGTAAAAAAGACACTTATAATTACATACAGCTAAGCTCTGGTTTGTTCCGCAACATTCCACATGAAAAGGAAAGGACAAAAATCAGTTTATTACTAGGAACTATAACTTAATAAGAAATAAATCAAAGAATCAAAAGCAGAAGACCACCAAGTACTTGGATAAGAATAATTATACTTTGGTTTAAAAACAATTGGTCTGATACATTGAATAAATGCAAAATGATTATAACTCACGTGCTGATTTGTTCCACAGCATCCACATGAAAGAGAAGAGATAAAAATCTATTAGTAATAATTAATGGGGAATGCTACTTACATCTAGCCAGGGGTGGTACATGATGAAAAATCAAAATCCTTCATATTTCATCAAAAGATCATATATTGCCCATGCAAACCCTAGAAACGTGTGGTGTAATTTTTTTTCCTTGAAACATTTTTTTGCAGTAAGAATTAAAGGTAAAAGCAGACAACATTTTGACTGTTCAGTCATTCTTAAGTACAATGTTGAAGGTAAAAAATTAACAAACTTGTATAGATATACAGAGAGAGGGAGAGAATGAAATATGTGTTAATAGATATAAAGGGGGTGTTAAAAACAAGAACAGCATGCAAATCAGCATGCAAATTAGCATTTTAATCAATTAAAAACTTAAGCACAAATTGAGTCAGATTGTATGTTGAGTGCTTAAAATGTCAATCGTTTTTACCCATAATTTTACCATGAATTGTTTTAAAAAACCCTCACTGATAATATTTTTTTAACCTATGAAAGAATTCAAACATGCATGACCCATAAATATCATATGCACGATGCCTAATTTCACCTGGAAATTTCAAACAGTTGATGAAATTTACATGCAAAGATTGAATAAAAGTTAAACAGAAAAATATACAAACAACTACCGGTGATACAATTAAAGCAACCAATGGAAGAGCATATTTTGATTAGCACCTCAATAGGTTGTAACAACAGTTTCAACCTATCTTTTTACCCAAGCTTTTAAACTTTTAATTATCTCATTAGCTTAGTACTTTGTAATCTTTTATTTCATTACGTTTCTTTAATCTTTATTTTCGTGTGAAGTGCATATGATCATGCATATGGAATCTGTGCTATATATGTTTCAATTATTATTATCATTATCATTATTATTATTATCATCCTGTGCCAGCAGGACACACAACAACATGTAATATATTATGCACAGACGTTTTTCTATGGCTATGAAAAAGGAAACAAAATGGTGTCCCCAGTGCAAGGGTTGCCCTTCCTGTTTGTAAAAAGAGCCTTAATTTCATCTACCCATTTTTGGTAATGCGTAGCAGACACGAATTGAGTGACTGATGTTGCATGACAGAAAAATTTAGTCTACCATGATGTCTGCACTTAATATAACTTTCACCACAAGCATCGAGAACAGAACATAAGTACTATATGGAGAGCCAACCATGACAAAAGTGGGTTGAGTTCAGAATCTCCTATAAGGTTTAAGTGAGCAATATGTGAGATCAGGAAATCACTACACATGACTTGGACATCACCACAAAAGAGTAAAAGCTGCCATATGAGATCATAAATTGCCTGTCAACATAGAAAAAGACTTGAGTAAAGCCCTGGCCAAACGGACTGGCAAGTAGTAGCAAGTGGACACAAGTTGAACTTGCATAGAGACTTGCATTGGGTGGCCAAACGGACTCACAAATTTCCTCGCAAGTACACGTGGGTCCCAAAAAAAAAGGAAGACGACCCCCTACTTCATTGGCTAATAATAGATTAATGGACGTCATTCAACTTCCGTTGACTTGGGTTGGGTGGCCAAACGGTGATAAACTTGCTTTGATTTGCTTATGAACTTGATCTCGACCAAAGTGAGCGCAAGTCATTGCAAGTCAACTCAAGTGCACACAAGACCTGGCCAAACGGAGTCGCAAGTAGACCCAACTTTCCAACTTGCTGCGACTCCGTTTGGCCAGGGCTTACAGTGTAAGTATAGCAAGAGAGTATAGCACTGAGAAATCAACACCAATAGACAAAAACTAAGAAATCGTTGTACAAGAATGTTAGAAATCACCAGGTTATCAATTTGTTTTTTTCTGAGCCACTGAGCCAAAATTGAGCAACAAAAGTGTTGAGACAATTTGCTGTAAAACATCCCCCCTTCCCCCAAAACAATGTTGATTTTCTATTTCTTAGACAGCGCAGTTCACAGCACCTACACAACATTGCATTGGGGAGCCAGGGGTATCTGAGAATTAATGCTATATGCAAATAAAATAGAACAAGTGCTTGAATATCAAAGTGTCACTTTCTGAAAGTGTCTCAATTACTTTTGTCGCCCATTGTCTGGAGTCTGTTCGTGTATACTGTGGGGATTCCATATTATATTTCCAAGTTCTAGCAAGGTTATTTTTACAAAAGCCACTAAATGTGTAGTTCACAGTGATTTGTGACCAAAGAAAAAATGACAAGTGTTTTTTCCCACATAGATTCCAATACAAAGATGAAAACTGGTCTATCCCATTAATAAATTGATCCATAATATTATTTGGTCCTCAAGGTGGTATTTATTGCCACTTTTTCACTTTTGAAGCATTCAAAGAGTGTCTATATCACTTCCATTCAATGATATTCTCACCATTACACAATAACTACAATTTGTTTCTTTTCAGTTGCCACATTTTGATGAAAAAAACAGAACTTGTACCATTCTACAGCCAAAATCTCTCCATGTCTGACCTCAATACAATGGTTTACCATTGCAGATAACTGTGACGTAACGTGTGCATATCATTTTGATAACATCATTGTACTGAGCACATAAAACTTGATCAAACGATGGATTAAGTGCTTTTTTACTTTTATTGTGAAAATTTTCAACAGCTTCCCATTGGTAAACCATCTACAAAGAAAAGTTAATTCATTCATTCACTTTTTAACGCTTTACCATCATAAAACATTGAGAACTCATGACATGAAGTGCAAAAGTGGTCTTATGTAATTTTGTCTGCTGAACAGCATGCTGTTAACAGAATGATTCAAACACTTAAGAGGCTGTCTCTCTAAAAACCGACCACTGATTTTACTTCGAAAATTCGATTTTTCTCATAAGCTGGGATTTTAAAGCCCTTACCTAGTTAATCACTAAAATGAGTTTCATTTGATTAAAAATTGTAATTGAATTTTCCTAGGCTTAGTTAAAGTTCGGTCCGCTGGACTCAAGTTGCATGCCTGCCGAAACTGGAAAAATAGCACATATTGCCGTCGCTCTAAAAAAGTTAATATTCGCTCAAAAGTCCCAATTCTTTTTTTAAACTATAGATATATCACAACAGTTTGTTTAGCCATGTTTGAATCATAATTCAATGTTGTTCCTTCAACGGCTGAAAGCAGATTTTCTACCCGTTAAATCGAGTTTTAAACCAAACACGAAAATAGCGCTACTTTGAAGGCGCGTTTTAAAAATGTGGCACCTGTTTGAAACCGCTGAACTACATGAATAGAAAGTATAAATGACACTTAATTCAAAACAATAACAAAATCTGTCTGCCCACTAGGTTTTCAAAACTAATGACCGCTTGAAGTTCAGGAAATTTTGAAAATATTTTAGTGAGTAACTGCATACTCGCCTTCGTGAAGTGCTCCTATAAATTCACGCAACTCTCTTACCTGGCTTCGAGATTAAAGTTTTGATCCTTTGTAGCAATCCTTGAATCCTAGGTAGCATTAAAACTGCCAGCTTTTCCTTCCAGCAGTAGGTTTGTATACAAGGTACATTTACACGTTTCTGATCTGTGTCGAGCGTGACGGTCACATACTTCCGTGTTCTTTGTATTGCTGACCATTGTTTTCCTCGAAGTCGGTTTAATCATGTAGAGTCCTCTGAAAAGGTTTGTAGAAGCACTCTTTTGGACAACTCTCGGCACACATACAAGTATGAACAGTAAACGGTGATCAGGGGATCCACAGAAGGATTCAGAAATGTCACGGCCATTTTGTGTTTACAACGGGTGTTTTCGTTCCCAATCTTCGCGTGAGTATCACATCCTGATTCCCGTGATACAGATTGGGAACTAATTTAGAGTGCCTCTTTCTTTAATAAAATCTGGGTCAGAACTTCATGGTCAATAAAAATCGGGAATCCGAAAGAATCCGAAAATGAATTTTGCGTTTCTTTACCAAACAGATCAATCGTATATCTCTCGGATCATGGTGCGTCAAAAGAACCGAAGAATCCACTCCCGGAGTGAGGGTCGCACGGGGGTATTCTCGTGATGAGTGGTTGGCTGATATTTTCCGTGAAACGTGAATTTAGGAAATTATTCTTCGTGATTCGTGACTTGAAGGTTTTGCGTAAGCCGTGAGGACCTTGGAGCACAAAGCGATACTACTGATTTTAGCACTCTATTTGAGCCGAATGGTTAGAGTAGTCTGTCGAGGGTGACTTAGGTATGCGATTTGCAATATGGAGCCTTGACTAAGCCTTCAGTAATTTGCTTCCTTCAAACACTCTCTCTAGATAGGTTATTATCAAGAGTATCTTACGTGCTTATTTTCGTGATTCGGTAAAACGACATATTTATATTAGTGATCCGTGATCCTCAGTTTTTTCCGTTCGTTAACCGTGACAGAGACCCCGCTGTACTACCCTCCAGAGTGGATACTTCAGTTCCTTTGACACAACATGATCCGAGAGATATAGGACTGATCTGTTTAGTAAAGAAACGCAAAATTCATTTTCGGATTCTTTCGGATCTTGGATTTTCTTAAAGAAAGGCACCCTAAATTAGTTCCCACTCTGTATCACGGGAATCAGGTTGTGATACTCACGCGAAGATTGGGAACGAAAACACCCGTTGTAAACACAAAATGGCCGTGACATTTCTGAATCCTTCTGTGGATCCCCTGATCACCGTTTACTGTTCATACTTGTATGTGTGCCGAGAGTTGTCCAAAAGAGTGCTTCTACAAACCTTTTAAGAGGACTCTACATGATTAAACCGACTTCGAGGAAAACAATGGTCAGCAATACAAAGAACACGGAAGTATGTGACCGTCACGCTCGACACAGATCAGAAACGTGTAAATGTACCTTGTATACAAACCTACTGCTGGAAGGAAAAGCTGGCAGTTTTAATGCTACCTAGGATTCAAGGATTGCTACAAAGGACCAAAACTTTAATCTTGAAGCCAGGTAAGAGATTTACGTGAATTTATAGGAGCACTTCACGAAGGCGAGTATGCAGTTACTCACTGAAGTATTTTCAAAATTTCCCGAACTTTAAGCGGTCGTTAGTTTTGAAAACCTAGTGGGCAGACAAATTTTATTATTGTTTTGAATTAAGTGTCATTTATACTTTCTATTCATGCAGTTCCGCGGTCTCAAACAGGTGCCACATTTTTAAAACGCGCCTTCAAAGTTACTGTAGCGCTATTTTCGTGTTTGGTTCAAAACTCGATTTAACGGGTAGAAAATCTGCTTTCAGCCGTTGAAGGAACAACATTGAATTATGATTCAAACATGGCTAAACAAACTGCTGTGATATGTCTATAGTTTAAAAAAAGAATTGGGATTTTTGAGCGAATATTAATTTTTTTAGAGCGACGGCAATATGTGCTATTTTTCCAGTTTCGGCAGGCATGCAACTTGAGTCCAGCGGACCGAACTTTAACTAAGCCTAGGAAAATTCAATTACAATTTTTAATCAAATGAAACTCATTTTAGTGATTAACTAGGTAAGGGCTTTAAAATCCCAGCTTATGAGAAAAATCGAATTTTCGAAGTAAAATCAGTGGTCGGTTTTTAGAGAGACAGCCTCTTAAGTGTGGTATAAGAATGATACCATAACACATGGTAAACTGTTGGTAAACCGATAGAAATGTGCCTTCGAGCTCAAAAGTTACTTTTGTAACATGTGTCTAGTTTTAATTCCTGTTGTACAAAGTTTTTGTTTACTTTTTCATTTTAGCTTGGAATAACGATTATTTAATGCACATTAAAGCAGTTTTTCCTTCAATCAACCACGAGTAACCAAATTATGGTGGTTAACCGTTGATTTTCCTGTAGAGCAGTTGTTTGATTACTCCAAGATAACCAGCTTTGAGAGTGCCACCGGTAGGTTGTATTTCAACAATTACTTTATTATTTCATACCCTTTACGGATGAAAAATAAGGTGGAAATGACCCAAAACCCCAAATCGGCGATGTCACGCAAGATTACATATGTCAAAAAAAGTTGATAATTTCCTTAAATCTACGTATTAATGAAGCCCTGTTAGGGTAAATTCCTACACGCGACACGGCTCTGAAACGGCGACATGAAGGAGCTGAAATGACTTCTTTGTTAACATTGCCTCCAATGTTCACGAACTTGACGATGAACTTAACGATGATCACCTTCAGCAATGGTTTTTCTGATCATTTAAGAATTTTTTTATATTAAGAGCTTTATGCCAAACAATGACTGTTCTGACAATTTCAGCTTCAAACCCACCAATCCAGTCATAGTTAAGGAAGTCATACAAAAACTTTCCCTCTCTCTAAAGCGGCTGGTTACTGATAATATTCCTGTCCGCCTTGTTAAAGACGGTGCTGGCATTATTGTGTCCTCTTGCTAAGTTAATTAACACTTCAATATTCAGTGGTGGATATCCTACTCCCTGGAAGTATGGACAAGTGACACCTGTTTTCAAGAAGGAGATCAAAATCTAAAATCTAATCATCGACCATTACTGTGCTAGTCGCATTCAACAATATTTTCGAGCGTATTCTCTCTATGCAACTTTGTGATTATTCTCAGGATAAATTATCACCTTATTTATCAGCATATCGTAAACACTATAGCTGCAAGATTCGCGCTACTATCTATGCTTGACGAATTAAGGACTGCTTTGGACAGTAAGGAGCATGCAGCCATGGTAGGCATTGCTCTCCTCGAAGGCATTTGACTGCCTTTCCCCATGAGTTATTGTTATCAAAGCTCAAAGCGTATGGCCTATCAGAGAGAACAGTGTTAAATTCTAGGAAAGCTACTTGGGAAAACGATTTCACAGGGTAAAGGATTGGTGATGCCTACTCTACTTGGTTATCTCTTTGCAAAGGTGTGCCTCAAGGGTCTGTTCTCGTACCCTTATCATTTAATATCTTTCTTAATGATTTGCTACTCTTGCCGACCAACTCTAAGATTAATTCTTATGCTGATGATTCTCAACTTTTCTCCATAGATTGAACCCAATTACAACTCAGACCACTCTGCAAAGTGATCTGACTTTTAAGTCAGAATGAATGGTACACAGTAAAAATCAGATATGATCATCAAAATCGCAGACACAGCCAAAAAATCGATTCGCTCATACTTTTATATTGATAGACCCTTGTACCAAAGTAACCAAAACAGGGTTAGTTTGTTCTAATATTCAGTTTTTTTGAGAGTAGTTAAATAAAAAACGATTGAGTCCGGATCGAGCCAAATTTCGATATTCAAAATATCGAAATTCTGTCATGTTCATGGCTTGTCGGCGAAAATCGAAAATTATCTGTGAATTTTTCTTTGCGGTAACATTATAGTTATGGCTTTGGACAATTCACTGATGGCATGAAAAGCAGATATTCTCTAGTGATAAATTATTTTGTGATTTTTATTTTTTCTCGAGGACACCTTGCGGCTGTTTTTTAATAGTTCGGTGGGTATCCTAAAACCAAAACGCTTGGTCGCGTACGCGAAGAAAAAGATCCAATAACCAATATTTTCCAAACTTTTCGAACTAATAGCAGACAAGAAAATAACTTGTCAGATAGAAAAACAATTTTAAATTTGCAAAACATGTTCCGGATGATCAACATCCATCGTCAGTTGTGAATACAAGTGAACCGCTAGTCGGTGTTATATAAAGATCGCTAATAAAATGTATGAATACTAATTAAATAACAACGTGAAAGTGATGTAATAGAGAATACAATGATGAGAAGACAATGGGTATGGACAAGGAAAATTACAATGGAAGTGTTAAATTGACATGATTAACTTGCTTGTTTAAAGAGGGTTTTCCCCAACCTATGTGTAAGGCCTCCTTGATTTTAAGTTGAAAAGACGTGGAGGCGGTGTCAAGGATTGAAAAACAATCCTCTGAGCATAAAGATCTGCATGCTTCTGACCCATTAATGTGCTGAAAGATATGTGAGTTCTTATCAGATGTTAAATGTTCACGAACACGTGTAGCAAGATGTCGGTTTGTTTCGCCGACATAACAGGCACTACAGCATGCGCAAAAAAAATTTATAGACAACACCGGATCGTGATAATTTGGAAATAGTATCTTTGGCACGATCCAGTGTTTGTTTAATAAATTTTCTTGCGCAGGCTGTAGTGCCCTGTTATGTCGGCGAAACAAACCGACATCTTGCTTACACGGTGTTCGTGAACTTTAACATCTGATCAGGACTTGCATAACAGTAACAGCCCAAAAATAATGCACGCGCAAGAACTTCTTTTTGCTTCCCGCAAGAAGAAGTTCTTCTTGCGGCATGATTGCGGGTCGCTTGAGCTTGAGTCCTGAAACCGCAAGAAGCTTCTTTTGCGTTCTCTTGCCCCCCCCCCCGGTGACACTTCGAAAGGGAGCGCCCCGGTACGCGTAAGTGAAAACGCAAAGTTGAAGCGAAGGCACAGTCGAGTCTCCACCTAAAAAATAACAATTGTCTATGAAAAAACTTTTTATTGGCCGAGATATAAGAGAATTATATCTCCCAGTTATCTTTTGACACAAATCGTTCATTCAAACGGTAAGATGCTCTTCTTAAACCAAATAATTATTTATCAAAGTTTCTATGTCGCGCTTTTCACGTTTATTTATTTTTTACTTCACGGAAAGTTTCAGTGTTTCGGCACCCGTCGGCGAGATGTTGTTCTGAGACCTAGTTGTCGAAAAAATTATATCTCCGGTTCTATTTGACATGAGTCGTTCATTCAAATGGAAAAATACTCTTTCCCTGACGAAAGAATTGTTATCTGAAGTTTCTTGAATATAAACATTATCAGTAAGCGTCTCCTACGCAGTGTGTAAACTACACTGACGCTCATGCAGCTCGGCTCTGCAAAGATGTGCAGCATACATGTCGCGATCCCAAACACAGAAGACAATCTGGAAAACAGAGAGATTTAGATCCATGTTAACGCGCACGTCAACGCAATAATCGAACTTTTGCCTTCTGCTTTTAAAGCCATTTTCGCAATGAAGTCAAATGTTGTTTTTCCTTTTTCTTGTGAGAAAAAGGAGCGAAATCAGAATTACATTTGCCGTTTGCGTTTGCCATAAGCATGATTCTAAATCTGTCTATTGCTGGTTAAGCCAACTACTGTAAACTTCTTGCGGTTATTTGCGGTTTGCGGTAGGACTCGCAACTTCTTGCGGCTTCTTGCGGATAGGATTTTGAACTTCTTGCGTTTGGAACTTCTTGCGGATAAAGCGCAATTTAACTTCTTTTTGCCGCTTGCGTGTTCTTGCGGCGCAAGAACTTCTTGCGACACTTCTTGCGCGTGCATTATTTTTGGGCTGTACTGTATCTTTCAGCACATTAATGGGTCAGAAGCATGCAGATCTTTATGCTCAGAGGATTGTTTTTCAATCCTTGACACCGCTCCACGTCTTTTCACTTAAAATCAAGAGGCCTTACACATAGGTTGGAAAACCCTCTTTAAACAAGCAAGTTAATCATGTCAATTTAACACTTTCATTGTAATTTTCCTTGTCCATACCCATTGTCTTCTCATCATTGTATTCTCTATTACATCACTTTCACGTTGTTATTTAATTAGTATTCATACATTTTATTAGCTATCTTTATATAACACCGACTTGCGGTTCACTTGTATTCACAACTGACGATGGATGTTGATCATCCGAAACATGTTTTGCAAATTTAAAATTGTGTTTTTCTATCTGAAATAACAATATTGCAGATATAGTTTAAGGATAGATTTTTGGGATAATTATTCATTTTGCGGTAGCCTTGTTCAAAGTTTGCCTATTTTCGACATTTGCTGCAGAGGGCGATGTAGCAGCTCTCGTAAGGTCTCACATGAATGGCTTGCTACCCTTCGAGAGTACAATAGAACAAACAACAGAAACAATGCGCCCTAGCCCTAAAACAATAACAGCTACTGCCGACGACGACAAATAGAATTACAAGCTTACGAGAGCTGCTACACTACCGGCTGCAGACGCCATAATTGAAGTTTCAACTAAGTTGACCACTAAGAAACAATTGATCGCGTGTTGAAAAGTACATTAGAAATTAAAATGTGGTAAGTTAACTTAAGATAAGCCTTGGTTTCTGTTTTTTTAAGTGGCGAATGAATTAAATTGGTGGTAGACTGTGGCAGATTTTTGCTTGTTGTGAATTTGTTCACACAAGATATTTGGGGCTGTCTGGAAAACCAGAATAGCGCCGGAATAGTCGCGAATAGTGAATAGAGAATAATAGTACGAATAGTGCATATAGTGGCAAACAGTCGCGATTAGGGAATAGGGAATAGTACGAACAGTGCGAATAGTGGCGAATAGTTGTGGGTAGTCACCGCGTTACTAATTCAGCACTGATCTGGATTCGCTGAAATTGATCACTTGGAGCTTTAGTGTTTATTCGCGGACGCTGATAGATAAGATCAGATATAAGCACGCTCTGTGAAAAAAACAATAAAATACATATACATATATAGGCAAGTGGTCTGTGATTAGTTTTTAGGGCTAGGGCGCATTGTTTTCTGTTGTTTGTTCTATTGTACTCTCGTAAGGTGCTCACATCAATGGCATTGATGTGAGACCTTACGAGAGTACAATAGAACAAACAACAGAAAACAATGCGCCCTAGCCCTAAAAACTAATCACAGGCCACTTGCCCCATATATGAATTTTGTTTTTTTCACAGGGCTGTGCTTGGTCGAATCTATCTATCAGCGTCCGCGAATAAACACTAAAGCTCCAAGTGATCAATTTCAGCGAATCCAGATCAGTGCTGAATTAGTAACGCGGTGACTACCCACAACTATTCGCCACTATTCGCACTGTTCGTACTATTCCCTATTCCCTAATCGCGACTGTTTGCCACTATATGCACTATTCGTACTATTATTCTCTATTCACTATTCGCGACTATTCCGGCGCTATTCTGGTTTTCCAGACAGCCCCAAATATCTTGTGTGAACAAATTCACAACAAGCAAAAATCTGCCACAGTCTACCACCAATTTAATTCATTCGCCACTTAAAAAAACAGAAACCAAGGCTTATCTTAAGTTAACTTACCACATTTTAATTTCTAATGTACTTTTCACACGCGATCAATTGTTTCTTAGTGGTCAACTTAGTTGAAACTTCAATATGGCGTCTGCAGCCGGTAGTGTAGCAGCTCTCGTAAGCTTGTAATTCTATTTGTCGTCGTCGCAGTAGCTGTTATTGTTTTAGGGCTAGGGCGCATTGTTTCTGTTGTTTGTTCTATTGTACTCTCGAAGGGTAGCAAGCCATTCATGTGAGACCTTACGAGAGCTGCTACATCGCCCTCTGCAGCAAATGTCGAAAATAGGCAAACTTTGAACAAGGCTACCGCAAAATGAATAATTATCCCAAAAATCTATCCTTAAACTATATCTGCAATATTGTTATTTCAGATAGAAAAACACAATTTTAAATTTGCAAAACATGTTTCGGATGATCAACATCCATCGTCAGTTGTGAATACAAGTGAACCGCAAGTCGGTGTTATATAAAGATAGCTAATAAAATGTATGAATACTAATTAAATAACAACGTGAAAGTGATGTAATAGAGAATACAATGATGAGAAGACAATGGGTATGGACAAGGAAAATTACAATGAAAGTGTTAAATTGACATGATTAACTTGCTTGTTTAAAGAGGGTTTTCCAACCTATGTGTAAGGCCTCTTGATTTTAAGTGAAAAGACGTGGAGCGGTGTCAAGGATTGAAAAACAATCCTCTGAGCATAAAGATCTGCATGCTTCTGACCCATTAATGTGCTGAAAGATACAGTACAGCCCAAAAATAATGCACGCGCAAGAAGTGTCGCAAGAAGTTCTTGCGCCGCAAGAACACGCAAGCGGCAAAAAGAAGTTAAATTGCGCTTTATCCGCAAGAAGTTCCAAACGCAAGAAGTTCAAAATCCTATCCGCAAGAAGCCGCAAGAAGTTGCGAGTCCTACCGCAAACCGCAAATAACCGCAAGAAGTTTACAGTAGTTGGCTTAACCAGCAATAGACAGATTTAGAATCATGCTTATGGCAAACGCAAACGGCAAATGTAATTCTGATTTCGCTCCTTTTTCTCACAAGAAAAAGAAAAACAACATTTGACTTCATTGCGAAAATGGCTTAAAAGCAGAAGGCAAAAGTTCGATTATTTGCGTTTGACGTGCGCGTTAACATGGATCTAAATCTCTCTGTTTTCCAGATTGTCTTCTGTGTTTGGGATCGGCGGACATGTATGCTGCACATCTTTGCAGAGCCGAGCTGCATGAGCGTCAGTGTAGTTTACCCACTGCGTAGGAGACGCTTACTGATAATGTTTATATTCAAGAAACTTCAATAAACAATTCTTTTCGTCAGGGAAAGAGTATTTTTCCATTTGAATGAACGACTCATGTCAAATAGAACCGGAGATATAATTTTTTCGACAACTAGGTCTCAGAACAACATCTCGCCGACGGGTGCCGAAACACAGAAACTTTTCCGTGAAGTAAAAAATAAATAAACGTGAAAAGCGCGACATAGAAACTTTGATAAATAATTATCTTGGTTTTAAGAAAGAGCGATCTTACCGGTTTGAATGAACGATTTGTGTCAAAAGATAACTGGGAGATAAAATTCTCTTATATCTCGGCCAATAAAAAGTTTTTTCATAGACAATTTGTATTTTTTAGGTGGAGACTCGACTGTGCCTTCGCTTCAACTTTGCGTTTTCACTTACGCGTACCGGGGCGCTCCCTTTCGAAGTGTCACCGGGGGGGGGGGCAAGAGAACGCAAAAGAAGCTTCTTGCGGTTTCAGGACTCAAGCTCAAGCGACCCGCAATCATGCCGCAAGAAGAACTTCTTCTTGCGGGAAGCAAAAAGAAGTTCTTGCGCGTGCATTATTTTTGGGCTGTTACTGTTATGCAAGTCCTGATCAGATGTTAAAGTTCACGAACACCGTGTAAGCAAGATGTCGGTTTGTTTCGCCGACATAACAGGGCACTACAGCCTGCGCAAGAAAATTTAATAAACAAACACTGGATCGTGCCAAAGATACTATTTCCAAATTATCACGATCCGGTGTTGTCTATAAATTTTTTTTGCGCATGCTGTAGTGCCTGTTATGTCGGCGAAACAAACCGACATCTTGCTACACGTGTTCGTGAACATTTAACATCTGATAAGAACTCACATATCTTTCAGCACATTAATGGGTCAGAAGCATGCAGATCTTTATGCTCAGAGGATTGTTTTTCAATCCTTGACACCGCCTCCACGTCTTTTCAACTTAAAATCAAGGAGGCCTTACACATAGGTTGGGGAAAACCCTCTTTAAACAAGCAAGTTAATCATGTCAATTTAACACTTCCATTGTAATTTTCCTTGTCCATACCCATTGTCTTCTCATCATTGTATTCTCTATTACATCACTTTCACGTTGTTATTTAATTAGTATTCATACATTTTATTAGCGATCTTTATATAACACCGACTAGCGGTTCACTTGTATTCACAACTGACGATGGATGTTGATCATCCGGAACATGTTTTGCAAATTTAAAATTGTTTTTCTATCTGAAAGTTATTTCTTGTCTGCTATTAGTTCGAAAAGTTTGGAAAATATTGGTTATTGGAACTTTTTCTTCGCGTACCGACCAGCGATTTTGGCAGTTGTTTTAGGATACTACAGAACTATTAAAAAACAGCCGCAAGGTGTCTTCGAGAAAAAACAATCATAAAATATTTATAACTAGAGAATATCTGCTTTTCATGCCATCAGTGAATTGTCCAAAGCCATAACTATAATGTTACCGCAAAGAAAAATTCACAGATAATTTTCGATTTTCGCCGACAAGCCATGAACATGACAGAATTTCGATATTTTGAATATCGAAATTTGGCTCGATCCGGACTCAATCGTTTTTTATTTAACTACTCTCAAAAAAACTGAATATTAGAACAAACTAACCCTGTTTTGGTTACTTTGGTACAAGGGTCTAACAATATAGAAAGTATGAGCGAAATCGATTTTTTGGCTGTGTCCGCGATTTTGATGATCATATCTGATTTTTACTGTGTACCATTCATTCTGACTTAAAAGTCAGATCACTTTGCAGAGTGGTCTGAGTTGTAATTGGGTTCAATCTATGGAGAAAAGTTGAGAATCATCAGCATAAGAATTAATCTTAGAGTTGGTCGGCAAGAGTAGCAAATCATTAAGAAAGATATTAAATGATAAGGGTACGAGAACAGACCCTTGAGGCACGCCTTTACAAAGAGATAACCAGGTAGAGTGGGCATCGCCAATCTTTACCCTCTGAAATCGATTTCCCAAGTAGCTTGCTAGAAATTTAACACTGTTCTCTGAAAGGCCATATGCTTTGAGCTTTGATAACAATAACTCATGGGAAGGCAGTCAAATGCCTTCGAGAGATCAATGCCTACCATGGCTGCATGCTCCTTACTGTCTAAAGCAGTCCTTAGTTCCTCAAGCAGACATAGTAGCGCAGTCTGGCAGCTATAGTGTTTACGATATGCTGATAAATAAGGTGACAATTTATCCTGAAAGTAATCACAAAGTTGCATAGAGAGAATACGCTCGAAAATATTGTTGAATGCAATTAGCACAGTAATTGGTCGATAATTAGATTTAAGATTTTCATCTCCCTTCTTAAAAACAGGTGTCACTTGTCCATACTTCCAGGGAGTAGGATATCCACCATTGGATATTGAGGTGTTAAATAACTTAGCAAGAGGATCAGCAATAATGCCAGCACCGTCTTTAACAAGGCGGACAGGAATATTATCATAACCAGCGCTTTAGAAGAGGGAAAGTTTCTGTATGACTCCTTAACTATGACTGGATTGGTGGTTTGAAGCTGAAATTGTCAGAACAGTCATTGTTTGGCATAAAGCTCTTAATATAAAAAAATTCTTAAATGATCAGAAAAACCATTGCTGAAGGGATCATCGTTAAGTTCATCGTCAAGTTCGTGAACATTGGAGGCAATGTTAACAAAGAAGTCATTTCAGCTCCTTCATGTCGCCGTTTCAGAGCCGTGTCGCGTGTAGGAATTTACCCTAACAGGGCTTCATTAATACGTAGATTTAAGGAAATTATCAACTTTTTTTGACATATGTAATCTTGCGTGACATCGCCGATTTGGGGTTTTGGGTCATTTCCACCTTATTTTTCATCCGTAAAGGGTATGAAATAATAAAGTAATTGTTGAAATACAACCTACCGGTGGCACTCTCAAAGCTGGTTATCTTGGAGTAATCAAACAACTGCTCTACAGGAAAATCACCGGTTAACCACCATAATTTGGTTACTCGTGGTTGATTGAAGGAAAAACTGCTTACATGTGCATTAAATAATCGTTATTCCAAGCTAAAATGAAAAAAGTAAACAAAAACTTTGTACAACAGGAATTAAAACTAGACACTATGTTACAAAAGTAACTTTTGAGCTCGGAAGGCACATTTCTATCGGTTTACCAACAGTTTACCATGTGTTATGGTATCATTCTTATACCACACTTAAGAGGCTGTCTCTCTAAAAACCGACCACTGATTTTACTTCGAAAATTCGATTTTTCTCATAAGCTGGGATTTTAAAGCCCTTACCTAGTTAATCACTAAAATGAGTTTCATTTGATTAAAAATTGTAATTGAATTTTCCTAGGCTTAGTTAAAGTTCGGTCCGCTGGACTCAAGTTGCATGCCTGCCGAAACTGGAAAAATAGCACATATTGCCGTCGCTCTAAAAAAATTAATATTCGCTCAAAAATCCCAATTCTTTTTTTAAACTATAGACATATCACAGCAGTTTGTTTAGCCATGTTTGAATCATAATTCAATGTTGTTCCTTCAACGGCTGAAAGCAGATTTTCTACCCGTTAAATCGAGTTTTGAACCAAACACGAAAATAGCGCTACAGTAACTTTGAAGGCGCGTTTTAAAAATGTGGCACCTGTTTGAGACCGCGGAACTGCATGAATAGAAAGTATAAATGACACTTAATTCAAAACAATAATAAAATTTGTCTGCCCACTAGGTTTTCAAAACTAACGACCGCTTAAAGTTCGGGAAATTTTGAAAATACTTTAGTGAGTAACTGCATACTCGCCTTCGTGAAGTGCTCCTATAAATTCACGTAAATCTCTTACCTGGCTTCAAGATTAAAGTTTTGGTCCTTTGTAGCAATCCTTGAATCCTAGGTAGCATTAAAAACTGCCAGCTTTTCCTTCCAGCAGTAGGTTTGTATACAAGGTACATTTACACGTTTCTGATCTGTGTCGAGCGTGACGGTCACATACTTCCGTGTTCTTTGTATTGCTGACCATTGTTTTCCTCGAAGTCGGTTTAATCATGTAGAGTCCTCTTAAAAGGTTTGTAGAAGCACTCTTTTGGACAACTCTCGGCACACATACAAGTATGAACAGTAAACGGTGATCAGGGGATCCACAGAAGGATTCAGAAATGTCACGGCCATTTTGTGTTTACAACGGGTGTTTTCGTTCCCAATCTTCGCGTGAGTATCACAACCTGATTCCCGTGATACAGAGTGGGAACTAATTTAGGGTGCCTTTCTTTAAGAAAATCCAAGATCCGAAAGAATCCGAAAATGAATTTTGCGTTTCTTTACTAAACAGATCAGTCCTATATCTCTCGGATCATGTTGTGTCAAAGGAACTGAAGTATCCACTCTGGAGGGTAGTACAGCGGGGTCTCTGTCACGGTTAACGAACGGAAAAAACTGAGGATCACGGATCACTAATATAAATATGTCGTTTTACCGAATCACGAAAATAAGCACGTAAGATACTCTTGATAATAACCTATCTAGAGAGAGTGTTTGAAGGAAGCAAATTACTGAAGGCTTAGTCAAGGCTCCATATTGCAAATCGCATACCTAAGTCACCCTCGACAGACTACTCTAACCATTCGGCTCAAATAGAGTGCTAAAATCAGTAGTATCGCTTTGTGCTCCAAGGTCCTCACGGCTTACGCAAAACCTTCAAGTCACGAATCACGAAGAATAATTTCCTAAATTCACGTTTCACGGAAAATATCAGCCAACCACTCATCACGAGAATACCCCCGTGCGACCCTCACTCCGGGAGTGGATTCTTCGGTTCTTTTGACGCACCATGATCCGAGAGATATACGATTGATCTGTTTGGTAAAGAAACGCAAAATTCATTTTCGGATTCTTTCGGATTCCCGATTTTTATTGACCATGAAGTTCTGACCCAGATTTTATTAAAGAAAGAGGCACTCTAAATTAGTTCCCAATCTGTATCACGGGAATCAGGATGTGATACTCACGCGAAGATTGGGAACGAAAACACCCGTTGTAAACACAAAATGGCCGTGACATTTCTGAATCCTTCTGTGGATCCCCTGATCACCGTTTACTGTTCATACTTGTATGTGTGCCGAGAGTTGTCCAAAAGAGTGCTTCTACAAACCTTTTCAGAGGACTCTACATGATTAAACCGACTTCGAGGAAAACAATGGTCAGCAATACAAAGAACACGGAAGTATGTGACCGTCACGCTCGACACAGATCAGAAACGTGTAAATGTACCTTGTATACAAACCTACTGCTGGAAGGAAAAGCTGGCAGTTTTAATGCTACCTAGGATTCAAGGATTGCTACAAAGGATCAAAACTTTAATCTCGAAGCCAGGTAAGAGAGTTGCGTGAATTTATAGGAGCACTTCACGAAGGCGAGTATGCAGTTACTCACTAAAATATTTTCAAAATTTCCTGAACTTCAAGCGGTCATTAGTTTTGAAAACCTAGTGGGCAGACAGATTTTGTTATTGTTTTGAATTAAGTGTCATTTATACTTTCTATTCATGTAGTTCAGCGGTTTCAAACAGGTGCCACATTTTTAAAACGCGCCTTCAAAGTAGCGCTATTTTCGTGTTTGGTTTAAAACTCGATTTAACGGGTAGAAAATCTGCTTTCAGCCGTTGAAGGAACAACATTGAATTATGATTCAAACATGGCTAAACAAACTGTTGTGATATATCTATAGTTTAAAAAAAGAATTGGGACTTTTGAGCGAATATTAACTTTTTTAGAGCGACGGCAATATGTGCTATTTTTCCAGTTTCGGCAGGCATGCAACTTGAGTCCAGCGGACCGAACTTTAACTAAGCCTAGGAAAATTCAATTACAATTTTTAATCAAATGAAACTCATTTTAGTGATTAACTAGGTAAGGGCTTTAAAATCCCAGCTTATGAGAAAAATCGAATTTTCGAAGTAAAATCAGTGGTCGGTTTTTAGAGAGACAGCCTCTTAAGTGTTTGAATCATTCTGTTAACAGCATGCTGTTCAGCAGACAAAATTACATAAGACCACTTTTGCACTTCATGTCATGAGTTCTCAATGTTTTATGATGGTAAAGCGTTAAAAAGTGAATGAATGAATTAACTTTTCTTTGTAGATGGTTTACCAATGGGAAGCTGTTGAAAATTTTCACAATAAAAGTAAAAAAGCACTTAATCCATCGTTTGATCAAGTTTTATGTGCTCAGTACAATGATGTTATCAAAATGATATGCACACGTTACGTCACAGTTATCTGCAATGGTAAACCATTGTATTGAGGTCAGACATGGAGAGATTTTGGCTGTAGAATGGTACAAGTTCTGTTTTTTTCATCAAAATGTGGCAACTGAAAAGAAACAAATTGTAGTTATTGTGTAATGGTGAGAATATCATTGAATGGAAGTGATATAGACACTCTTTGAATGCTTCAAAAGTGAAAAAGTGGCAATAAATACCACCTTGAGGACCAAATAATATTATGGATCAATTTATTAATGGGATAGACCAGTTTTCATCTTTGTATTGGAATCTATGTGGGAAAAAACACTTGTCATTTTTTCTTTGGTCACAAATCACTGTGAACTACACATTTAGTGGCTTTTGTAAAAATAACCTTGCTAGAACTTGGAAATATAATATGGAATCCCCACAGTATACACGAACAGACTCCAGACAATGGGCGACAAAAGTAATTGAGACACTTTCAGAAAGTGACACTTTGATATTCAAGCACTTGTTCTATTTTATTTGCATATAGCATTAATTCTCAGATACCCTGGCTCCCCAATGCAATGTTGTGTAGGTGCTGTGAACTGCGCTGTCTAAGAAATAGAAAATCAACATTGTTTTGGGGGAAGGGGGGATGTTTTACAGCAAATTGTCTCAACACTTTTGTTGCTCAATTTTGGCTCAGTGGCTCAGAAAAAAACAAATTGATAACCTGGTGATTTCTAACATTCTTGTACAACGATTTCTTAGTTTTTGTCTATTGGTGTTGATTTCTCAGTGCTATACTCTCTTGCTATACTTACACTGTAAGCCCTGGCCAAACGGAGTCGCAGCAAGTTGGAAAGTTGGGTCTACTTGCGACTCCGTTTGGCCAGGTCTTGTGTGCACTTGAGTTGACTTGCAATGACTTGCGCTCACTTTGGTCGAGATCAAGTTCATAAGCAAATCAAAGCAAGTTTATCACCGTTTGGCCACCCAACCCAAGTCAACGGAAGTTGAATGACGTCCATTAATCTATTATTAGCCAATGAAGTAGGGGGTCGTCTTCCTTTTTTTTTGGGACCCACGTGTACTTGCGAGGAAATTTGTGAGTCCGTTTGGCCACCCAATGCAAGTCTCTATGCAAGTTCAACTTGTGTCCACTTGCTACTACTTGCCAGTCCGTTTGGCCAGGGCTTTACTCAAGTCTTTTTCTATGTTGACAGGCAATTTATGATCTCATATGGCAGCTTTTACTCTTTTGTGGTGATGTCCAAGTCATGTGTAGTGATTTCCTGATCTCACATATTGCTCACTTAAACCTTATAGGAGATTCTGAACTCAACCCACTTTTGTCATGGTTGGCTCTCCATATAGTACTTATGTTCTGTTCTCGATGCTTGTGGTGAAAGTTATATTAAGTGCAGACATCATGGTAGACTAAATTTTTCTGTCATGCAACATCAGTCACTCAATTCGTGTCTGCTACGCATTACCAAAAATGGGTAGATGAAATTAAGGCTCTTTTTACAAACAGGAAGGGCAACCCTTGCACTGGGGACACCATTTTGTTTCCTTTTTCATAGCCATAGAAAAACGTCTGTGCATAATATATTACATGTTGTTGTGTGTCCTGCTGGCACAGGATGATAATAATAATAATGATAATGATAATAATAATTGAAACATATATAGCACAGATTCCATATGCATGATCATATGCACTTCACACGAAAATAAAGATTAAAGAAACGTAATGAAATAAAAGATTACAAAGTACTAAGCTAATGAGATAATTAAAAGTTTAAAAGCTTGGGTAAAAAGATAGGTTGAAACTGTTGTTACAACCTATTGAGGTGCTAATCAAAATATGCTCTTCCATTGGTTGCTTTAATTGTATCACCGGTAGTTGTTTGTATATTTTTCTGTTTAACTTTTATTCAATCTTTGCATGTAAATTTCATCAACTGTTTGAAATTTCCAGGTGAAATTAGGCATCGTGCATATGATATTTATGGGTCATGCATGTTTGAATTCTTTCATAGGTTAAAAAAATATTATCAGTGAGGGTTTTTTAAAACAATTCATGGTAAAATTATGGGTAAAAACGATTGACATTTTAAGCACTCAACATACAATCTGACTCAATTTGTGCTTAAGTTTTTAATTGATTAAAATGCTAATTTGCATGCTGATTTGCATGCTGTTCTTGTTTTTAACACCCCCTTTATATCTATTAACACATATTTCATTCTCTCCCTCTCTCTGTATATCTATACAAGTTTGTTAATTTTTTACCTTCAACATTGTACTTAAGAATGACTGAACAGTCAAAATGTTGTCTGCTTTTACCTTTAATTCTTACTGCAAAAAAATGTTTCAAGGAAAAAAAATTACACCACACGTTTCTAGGGTTTGCATGGGCAATATATGATCTTTTGATGAAATATGAAGGATTTTGATTTTTCATCATGTACCACCCCTGGCTAGATGTAAGTAGCATTCCCCATTAATTATTACTAATAGATTTTTATCTCTTCTCTTTCATGTGGATGCTGTGGAACAAATCAGCACGTGAGTTATAATCATTTTGCATTTATTCAATGTATCAGACCAATTGTTTTTAAACCAAAGTATAATTATTCTTATCCAAGTACTTGGTGGTCTTCTGCTTTTGATTCTTTGATTTATTTCTTATTAAGTTATAGTTCCTAGTAATAAACTGATTTTTGTCCTTTCCTTTTCATGTGGAATGTTGCGGAACAAACCAGAGCTTAGCTGTATGTAATTATAAGTGTCTTTTTTACTGTTATTCAAAAAATGCATCATATCAATTTCTTTTGAACCAAACTACTTAATAATGCCCAATTGCATGCTGACCTCCCTTTCTTTTTCTCTGATTTTGTTCTTAAAAGGAAAAAAATTATCTTGATTTCTGTTCGTAACTAATTTGTTTTCTTTTCATGCCTTCTTATTTTGATTCTTTGATTTATTTCTTAATATTAAGTTATAGTTCCTAGTAATAACTGATTTTTGTCCTTTTCTTTTCATGTGGAATGTTGCGGAACAAACCAGGTTCACGTAATTATAAGTGTCCTTTTTACTTTTATTTAAAAATGCATCAGATCAATTTCTTTTGAACCATACTACTTAATAATGCCCAATTGCCTACTGACTTCCCTTTCTTTTTCTTTGATTTGTCGCTAAAAGGAAAAAAAAAATTATCGTGATTTCTGTTGGTAACTTATTTTCATCTTTTTCTTTCATGGGGATGTTGTGGAACAAATCAGCAAGTGAGTTATAATCATTTTACATTTATTCAATGTATCAGACCAATTGTTTTTAAACCAAACTATAATTATTCTTTTCCAATTACTTTTTTTTTTTTGTTTTTTGTTTTTGTTTTGCAATGACATTTATTAACACTTAAACTCACTTAATTACAAATCTCTGTTTTAGTTTTTAGTTACAAAAAAAATACATTACTTTTTACAATACATACCACTTTACGATGACTACATTACTTTAACAATGCTGACAACGTTGCAATGACTATATTAATTCTAAAAAAAAACAACAAACAACAGAAAAACAAACTAAAGCAAATACGTCTATTTTAGTAAGTTGACGCAGAATTTGTTGGAACAGAAGTGAATCAATGGATTACAACAGATTGCCGTATATAGATAAAAATTGATTATTACTAATAGATTCTTATCTCTTCTCTTTCATGTGGATGTTGTGGAACAAATCAGAAAGTGAGTTATAATCATTTTACATCAGTTGTTTTTAAACCAAACTATAAATTCTTATCCAATTACTTGGTGGTCTTCTGTTTTTGATTCTCTGATTTATTTCTTATTAAGTTATAGTTCCTAGTAATAACTGATTTTTGTCCTTTCCTTTTCATGTGGAATGTCGGGGAACAAACCAGATAATGGTAAGTGTCTTTTTTACTTTTATTCAAAAATGCATCAGATCAATTTCGTTTGAACCAAAATACTTAATAATGCCCAATTGCCTGCTGAGCTCCCTTTCTTTTTGTATGACTTTGTTCTTTAAAATAAAAAATCATATTGATTTCTGTTGGTAACTTATTTTGTCTTTTTCTTTTCATGTGGAATGTTGGAACAAACCAGCGCCATGTAATTATAATTGTCATTTTTACTCTCATTCAAAAATAAAACTGCTTAATAATGCCCAATTGCCTGCTGACTTCCCTTTCTTTTTCTTTGATTTTGTTCCTTAAAGGAAAAAACAATTATCTTGATTTGTGTTACCTAATTTTCACCTTTTTTTCATGTCTTCTGTTTTTGATTCTTAGATTTATTTCTTATTAAGTTATAGTTCCCAGTAATAACTGATTTTTGTCCTTTTCTTTTCATGTGGAATGTCGGGGAACAAACCAGTTTGTCAACGTGGCGGTTAGTGTCTTTTTTACTTTTATGTAAAATGTAAATGTAAAAAATGTAAATGGGAATTTAATGTCAAACACAGGGAGTGCTTGCGCAATCACCCGAGCCAGAGCCTCATGATAAAGTGCTTGACAATTCCAGATCGAATTGGAATTTGGAAATGTTGGTTTTTGAGGAGTGGGGGAAAACCGGAGTACCTGGAGAAAAACCTCTTGGAGCAAGGAAGAGAACCAACAACAAACTCAACCCAAATATGACGCTGGGTCCAGGAATCGAACCCGGGAAACATTGGTGGGAGGCGAGCAATCTCACCACTCCGCCATCCCTGCTCCTCAAAAATATTAAAAAATGCATCAGCTCAATTTCTTTTGAACCAAACTACTTAATAATGCCCAATTGCCTGCTGACTTCCCTTTCTTTACGTTTGATTTTGCTCTTCAAAGGAAAAAAATACGTTGATTTCTGTTGGTAACTTATTTTCAATTTTGTTTTTTGCTTTTCATGTTGATGTTTGGAAACAATTCAGATGGCAACTATTTCTTATTAAGTTATAGTTCCTGGTAATAACTGATTTTTGGGAAACAATTCAGATGGCAACTATCTTTTTATTGTAGTCCACTGCGTCACATTAAATTGGTTTGAACCAAGTTACTCAGTATCTGCAACTAATGATACATTAAGCAGTCAGGAACGTTGCTAGAACATTTTAGAAAACAGTCCTAAAAAAAACGTATGCTGATTGGTTAAAAAATTGTGTTTCCATAATTCGATAGAAACTCAGAGCTAGCATGAGCTGTTGACGTAATGACGGCGCAAGCAAAGAGAATTTACATTTTGACAATCAAAGTTAACAAGATGTTTTCCTTTTTTCGTTATCGTGTTTTCTAAAAGAAATAGAAAACATGTTCTCCATGTTTTGTCAAGTTATAAAACACTCGAGAATTACAGTTTAGGAGAACTCGAAAAGCTGTGGAAAAAACTTGCCTGCAGCTCGTGTTCCTGCAACCTTTTTCGTTCTCCCAAACTTTCACTCATGTCTCTAGAACTTGATAGAAACATAGTACATGTTTAAGATACTTTTTTCTCTGAGTTTTCAGGGTCCGCGGTCTAAGGTCTAAGTTCTCGGGGTCTGAGTTTTCATGACACCTGCTATGAAGGCCAAATAGAATTCTAAGATTGAATTCTAAGACTGGGATGAATTTCTTTCGGTCAACCGCTGTGCAATAAATTGTTGAACGAAAATAAAACGGAATAAAAAGTGTTGAATGCAAAATGTGATATTGAAATAAAAAAAACAAGGTTGAACCGAAACAATTGCATTGAAGGATACCAAAGTGTTTCGACAAAAAGTGTTGAATGCAAATCAGAAGTTGAACCAAAAAAACTACGTTGAACAAAAATTTACGCGTTGAATTGAACTAAAATAGACTCTTTTAATTTAAATATCCATTTATTGAATACTGCTTCAATCGGCTTGCCATACTATGGTTTGTTGATATGAATGAGTTTTCTTTTCTTTAAAAAAAATCCCCCCAAGAAAAGATGACATAGTTCCGCTACAAACCAAGGATGCATGTCTCTGTCAGTCTACATGTACATGTACCAGCTGGAGCATGGCCGCCATGTTGCGAGGCTCCACTGTTGTCGTCACCGTCATGCGTATGCGCCCATGAGCAATACCGCTAGCCATGATAACCATGAGAAAATGAATCCATGGGTTTCCTTTACTGGTACTTCCTATATGGATAGGGAGCTATGCTTGCGGCCCTTTATTAAATCTGTGCATGTAAATTTTATTCAACTGTTTGAAATTTCCATTTCAAATCAAGCATCATGATCTTTATGGTTCATGCATGTTTGAATTCACATGTAGATTAAAAAAATGTTGTCAGTGCGGATTTTTTAAAACAATTCATGGTAAAAGTACGGGTAAAAACGAACGATGTTTTAACCACTCAAAGAACATTCTGACTCAATTTGTGCTTACGTTTCTAAATGATTACAAGGCTAGTAGACTTATCGGCTCGATCTGACCTTAACTCGCGCTCTGATTGGCTGTTGGGATTTAATGAATTCAAGATGGCGGCGGGTGTAGTCATCCGTATCCAAGATGGTGGAGCTTATGAACCCTAATCCTAATGACGTCACCTTGGTGACGTCATCCCTAGTTCCCCTATGACGTCACCTTCCCAGTCCCCTTTCTCCTCCCCTAGTTCTTAGTGGCCTAGTTTCTAATGACGTCATTCTTACCACGTCACGTGACCCCTCGTTCCCAGTCCCCTTTCTCCTCCTCTATTTCCCAGTCCGTAGCAACCCTAATTTACATATTCAAGATGGCGACCTAAGAAGGTGGTAACCCTCGTTACTAGTCTACTACGTCAAATGAGTCTTATATTAGGATCATGACATGTTTGCTTATCCATATGGGACAACTTACTCAGTTACTTTGGTCACTGCGCATGCGCAGTGCATCCTGGTAAACCATAAGGTCAAGGGATGTTTATATATGAGTCATGAAATGTCCTCTGACGTTTGTGGTATGAGCTACTGTGTCACTTTAGTCACTACGCATGCGCAGTATAAAAAACATGAATTTTATAGATTTGTTGTCGGAAAGGGTGCAAAAACACCTAGATGAATTTGTCACTTATTGGTTAAGTAATCGTGCGTTTGCATATGGTAAATGAGGGTTGTGGGAGTCAGTATAAAAAAATACTGTCGCGGTCAGGAATCAAACCATTAAGCATTTAGCTTACTTTTTTAATTTGAAGTTATTTTGACTAGATAGCGCAGCGGTCAGCGTGTTGAGCTCATAACTTAAAGGTTCGGTCCGTTTTTCGTTGGCGCAGCTATAGTAAACAAACTTTTAATGGATATCCTCGATTGTCACTCGAGAGACCCCGCAGGGTTGTTTTACAAAGCTAATAGATGTTTATAAAAACAAAAAAGATGAATTTTGTAAAAAAAAAAAGATAAAAAAAAAACAAAAAAGAAAAAAATTATTACTTATGGCCCTTAAAGGATATGAACTCTCGACCTGTCGTATGTTTAACAAACTAGCCGCATTCACTGAACACCGCCTCTGTAGTACAATGGATAGTATCCTCGACTGTCGCTTGAGAGATCGGGGTTCGGTTCCTCGCAGAGTCGTTTTTACAAAGCTAATAGATTGTTTATAAAAACGAAAAAGATGAATTTTGTAATACAATAAAGAAAAAGAAGAAAAACTAAAAAGAAAAAAAATTATTACTTATGGCCCTTGTAGGATTTGAACTCCCGACCTCTCGTATGCTACCGCAGGCTCAGATTCGGTACGTTCAAAAACGTTGTAGGTACGTTGTCGATCTTGTCTAGACATGTCTAGTTTTAGAACCTGCCTAACCTGTCTTAACCTGTCTTGTAACCAACCAGAAGCAACTTTGTGCGTTGTCTAGTTTTATAACATAGGCACGCATGGCGTGCAAGAGTTACTTTTTGGGAACTGAAAGGTTTCAGAGATAGCAGAATTCTGAATCGATGACATGTAAAATGTTTTACCAAACAAACTACAGTAACCTGACACGTCTCCAAATTACTATAGATATCATCTTATTTTCTAACAGGCAATGTTACAACCCACACTCTGATTGGTGTGACATGCGCACATGCATAACTCCCCATCACTCACCGATCTCATAGCCCTTTCAACCCCAAAAGGAATTTTTTCTCAAAAATACTCAAGCCGTTAAGAGAACTTTTCGCATTTTATACAAGTCGTAAGTTTGCACTTTTTACAAAACAACACTACTACATCGAAAATAGAAAGAAAGAGAAAAAAAACTTTCTGATACATTGAAAGTCTGATTTTGCACTTTAAGTTGACGCCACGTAGTCTTAAAAAAATATCGAACTGAAATGAATGTCATCAAATAAAGCTATAAACGGCTACTGCAGAGACATAAAAAAAGTTTAGAAATGAAAGTTTCTTTTTGTTTAATATCCTGGAAACAAAAGCCGACAATTTGTAAGCTCCCATTGAATTTATTCCCATAGTAAAAATAGAAGTGTCAAGTTACCATTTATAACTAAAAATAGCAAACATCTCGTGCGAACTATTTTCTCCGACATGAAAAACAAAATTGTCAAGTTACCATTTGTAACTCAAAATAGCAAGCATCTCGTGGGAACAGGTGCTGACGATTGGTTAGCTCTAATTGAATTTACGCCCTTGTGAAAAACAAAAGAGTCAAATTACTGTTTGTAACTAAAAAATAAAATTATCTGTCTATATTTGCATGCAATAAGAACAAAACAATCGCTACCTGTACCTATTGTAAACGTTCGAACTCTTTCGAATCAAAATAGTCTTGTCTCCCCTAAAACATTTCCTAAGAACTTGAAGCAACGATGCGTGACATCTAATTGAATTTACTCCTTGTGAAAAACAAAAATATCAAGTTACCTTTGTAACTAAAAATAACATCTCGTTCATTTGCATACAAGTAGCTCACGCACTGTTTCAAACCTCAAGGCTCATCTCGTCCATAACTAAAATCCTCAACCTAACCCACGGAATTTGCCGAAGTAAACCCAATATATGAATACTTCCTCCTCTTTTATAGAAGAATAAATATGGCCGTTCTGAACTGTATCGGGATCAAATCTTCTCATATACCATTTACCTTTAAAACAAGAAATTTGATTGGCTGTTTATAGTAGACCCGATCTGATTGGTGTGACATACATACATCTCTCTCTCACTCACTCACTCACTCACTCACTCACTCACTGATCCATTGACCCGTCCACAACATACTTGACACGCCGACAAGAGGTATTTTTTTTACAAAAAAATAACTCAAAAATGGAACGACCGCATTGCGTGCGAACAAATAGCGAAACCGCTTGTGCACAACAGGATTCCAGGAAATCGCAAGAATCGCTTTAAATGTAATAGTTTTTGGTGTAGCGCAAGGCAAGCAACTATCCCACAAATGACTTAGTCGTTACTAACTTAGATGCCAGTGGTGATCAAATGCGTAGAAGAATGGTGAAAGATTGATTCATGGTATTCGACTTCAAATACGCTGACAGTTGGTGATGTTCATCAATAACCTTGTGTAAACAGAAGGAAACTTTGCACATGCAACGAATGGCGAGGGAAACACGTAAAATCGACTTTTGAACCTGCCTTTTATAGTAAATAAGGTAGGAACATTTCGAAAATTATCAGCTCTGTGTCTATTTTAGTTTAAGATATGTCAAGACATGTGGCACATGCTAAAATTTTATGTCTAACCCGTAAATTGAAATTTGACGACCGATGACAAATATTTGCAATTTTAACGTACTTGAAAAGCTCTTGGCGTCGCTCACAATCATTAACCCAAAGAAATTTTTACACGAAGTCTGTAGACCATCCTTTGCGCGATTCAACCGCCAGAAGCTTAATCCATTTGAAGGTTTCGCACATGGTGAAAATCAATTATTTTTAGGAACTACTTTTAAGTGAACGAAATACATGTCTTCGAAATTTATTACTCTGCACCCACCACATGAAGTCAGGACCTCAAAACGCCAAGTTTGCCGTCCTGAGCGAACGTGAGTATGTATTTATGTATTACGGAGTGTTTGAGGTAGGAAATTTATTTCAAACTATTTAAATGAAACTTGTTTATTTATTTAACCACTAAGCTTTGCATTAACTAGATTTAACGGCGAGTTTGGTGTAGAAATCGTTTGTAATAACATTTGGGTTTGTCGACTTGTCCCTATGGAATTTGCTTGTCAGCGAAAGTAGAAAATTAAATGAATTCAGTAATTGAAAAATGACTCTGTATATTTCATTTTCTTCTGGTTGCTATCAACATGTAGGCTTTCGCTTGTGTTTTCAGGACAGAATTTTATACCGTGGATCGAAGGTTCTTTTAGATTATATCAGGCCGAAAATTCGACATCATTCATCTCTTCGAGTGAAAACCTGTCATGTTCTTAGTGTGAAAAATGGGGATTTTGTGGGATAATTTCGTCATGTAGGACTGAAAATTCGTTGTTATCGATAGTAACATTCCTGTAGCTCAAAAGAAAACAGATCTTGAAGCTCCTGAAAGGAAGACATGGCATAAGTTTTCGATAGTTTTAGGTTGATGTTTGCAAGGATTCGGCTCTATGCAGTAATTTGTGTTCAACTGCAGAGTTCGCTCGCGTCTAATGAAGGACGATACCCGCAAGTTTGACTTTAGAATCTGTTAGAGTATGGAAAGATCTTTGCTGTAAATGTCATTTTAAACTTAGTTTAGGTGCCACTTTTGATATTTTGGGTCTTCCTTATAGCTAATTATTTATTCATTTTCACAAGCGCCGCTGTGAGGTATCTGAGATTTATTTGCGGTTATCCAATTTTTATCCAACCGTAACGAAATTTCGGTGCAAAGCACTTCGGATATACCTGAATGCTGTGGTCTGGTCGATATGGGGCAATACGACCTTGTTTTAAGGCAGCGCGATCCGGAAAAGTCACGAATTTTGATTACTGAATCGACCAGAAATCTCTCCTCAGACAGCTAAAGTCGTTTCGGGGCGTAGCAAAAAAGAAAAGCAGAAATTACAACAAAAACATACTGGTTTTAGTATATACACACTAAGTCCTTTTCGTCCAAGTATAAAGGCTAACTTTT
>JAHPZR010009245.1:105000-133062 GCA_019787425.1 Platygyra sinensis | reverse complement strand
GAACGTCCCGCACCCCCCACTGCCCGCTCTTTGTTGACACGCCTGTAGCGGGGAGGAGATAGAACCAAAACGAGAGATAACATCTGAGCCCTTGATCTGTATACGTGGACATTCACCGCGCACGAGTTACTGCGGTGGCGCACAAACAAAGGCTTTCCACGCCACTTAAACACCATGTTCTTTCCTAAACAAGACAAGAGTTTATTCTTTTCTATCACACTTCAAGTGAACCAATATACATGTAATAAAAGGATGCATGCTGCCTTTTAAGGGAAAATTATTTTAATTTCTTATAGGAATCTTTAAATTCACTTTAGATATGTTATTTAGACCATGGTGACATGTATCTTTACTGGCAATATAATGAAAAGTTCAATTTGTAATGCACTGTAGATGTTGAAAGGCAACAAGGCATAACAGTTCATGAAATTCCTTTAAGTTTCAAAAGGCAAAGTGTCAATAACGAATTCCAACAGATCAATGGAGCTTTGACAAATGAACAGACACCTTCTATTCTTTCTAAGTATTTGGGTCAGTGGGACAACTTTTTCATAGTTTCACCTGAGACTGATGCAGGCCTCTTACAGCTGAATCTGGGACACTGAGTCATCAAGAAGGGCATCTCTTACCTTCAGGAATGGTTGAAAGATCAACTTCAATTTTTGCCAAAGCCAGGACATCTGCTGACGCACTCATAGTAGACAGAAAGTCAAGCACAACATTCTTGCCAGCATGTAAACCCGTAACACCCATGCCAGCAACCATGAGATAAGTGAATGCTCTCCGACTGATTTCCGATGTGTTGGGCTTGTTAGGATCCTGAGAGACCTCTCTTCTGTAAGCGCTGAAGTCAGGCATCGAAACATCTGTGTGGCTGAATCGTACTTGTGTTTTTCCTAGGATAAAAAAACAGTCTTCAAAGCTTTGGAATGTTTTTATTTCTTCCTTTCCCTTTAGATGGTACAATATGTCCAGTACAGTGAATCTCATCTCTCACACTTTCAACCATCTTTACTTCTTATTTAAAACAATCACACCAAACATATGTAAAGAGCATCGAGTACAATCACTTCCCAAGATCACTTGAATACAACCACACAGGCTTAAATAGCTTACACACAAATGCTTAAACAAAGATTGTCTTTACTGTACAGCAAGAACAAGTCCCAAATGGAATATGCAAACTCTAGAAAACAAAAAAATTACAACTATTCACTACTACAGTATTACCAAGACAGAGGCAACAATGTATCACATTCACTTGAAATCAATGCAGCCAAACGTTATCTAATACCATGCACCTGTGCTTGATTCTGTAGTTGTTTTTCAGATTGTTCAGTCACTGAGCTCAGTTACACCCATCAAACGATTCTGGATTGTGGGGTTGGATTGAGAATAATGAATAGGAATAGCCCCGATGTTGATATTGTTACTTTTAGAAAACAGTCCTAAGAAAGCACGCGCGCTGATTGGTTAAAATCGTGTTTGTATAACTCGATGGAGACACAGAACTAGCGCGCGCTGTTGACGTAGTGATGGCGCGAGCAAAGAGAATTTACATTTGATAATCAAAGTTAACAAGTTGTTTTCCTTTTTCTCGTCGTGGTGTTTTCTAAAAGAAATAGAAAACATGTACTTCGTGTTTCTATCGAGTTATACAAACACTCGTGAAAGTTTGGGAGAACTCGAAAAAGCTGTGGAAACACTCGCCTGCGGCTCGTGTTCCCACAGCATTTCTCGTTCTCCCAAAGTTCCACTCGTGTTTGTATAACTCGATACAAACACGGTACATGTTTTCTATTTCTTAAATAGTTCATCAAATACTTTCCCTTGTGTGCGATTGGTCTAAACACATCATGTGACTGAATATTTCCCAGCTGAAACTGGGGAATATCTGAGATTATTATTCAACAAATTGTAACACTATCCAAATATGGTCATGATGCTCTCGATATCCGTCATCCGTAGGTGACGGATATCCGGCGATATACGTAGCTTCGTACGTGGGAAGAAAAAGTGAAGTGAAAAAATGTTGACAGAAAGGTTTAAAAATGTTACGAGCTTGGAAATCAATTTTGTTATCAATTTGTTGAATAATAAAACAATTATCCTGCTCAATCTTGCGGAATATCGTCTGATTTTAGCCGACTCGGCCTACGGCCTCGTCGGCTAAGTATCAGACGATATTCCGCGTGATTTCGCAGGATAATTGTTAATTATACCCCAATTTTCAAAACTGCACACATTGCGAAAAAGAGATTTGAAGGATAATAAGCACAAAAACATCCATATGGGGCGAAAATATGCTTGGATGTGTGTTCTTGGACATTATCTGTTCCTAGAAGCTCACAGGTTTCCTTGCGTTACCCTCTTGCAAAACTGTTCTCTTCTCTCAGAACAGATATTATTATTCATTCAAAATATTTCCCCGTTTCTGATTGGTTAAAACCACATGCATAATTCACCATAACCAACTGCTGTTCACCAACTTTGGAAAGAATCTTCGCCATATTGAATCAATTACGTCAAAAGTGCAGCCCACTGAAAATTATTGAACCGATGACATCAAAATGACGTCAAAAGTGCAGCCCGCTGCAGATTATTGAACTGTTGACCGAGAAAACCTGGGGACGAGATTGTGTTATTTCTGGTGAACAGAAAAACAAAGAGTGAAATAGCGAAACTCCTTTAAGAACGGGGAAATATTTTGAATGAATAATAAAGCAATTATTGAATTCAGCTTTCGTAGTATGTGAAGAATTCTGCAGATCTCGGAGGGTGTTATCCACCTCGGCCTTCGGCCTCTGTGGATAACACCCTCCTTGATCTGCAGAATTCTTCAGATCCTACTCAGCCTCATTCAATAATTGCTGAATATCGGCAGACAAATACATGTATCCTAGCATATTTCCGTGTCAAAGAGGCTCTTGTTTATATACTCATCACAGTCTAATTTAAGGTAAAAGTAAAGATGATAATTTTCTCACAACCCATCCCCACCCCTTGCATATTTTGCTTAAACAAAGATTTTATCTTCATTTTTTCGGAAATGTTACCTTGAATAATAACTTTAATTTGGTTGAACAAAAAAAAAAAAATTGGTAAAGGTAGGACCGCGAAGGTTTGGAGTAACTTTAATACGTACATTGAATTAATTACATAATGCACTCTTGTATATCGGACTGCTAAAGTGCATGCGAGCTTTTAGAGAAACGGCAAATAAGAACAAATTGTTCACAATTTCACAACAGCAAAAATTAAAATCTATTCTTACCAAAATGTTTTGTCGTGGCAACAACATTGCCGGTCGGCACAATTTTCGCTAACGAGTGATTTGTGAGTGTAGCCGGTGGGCTCTGTACTACTGTATCAACCGCAGGAATCACGACAGCGGGAGTACCTTTCAATGACTGTGCAACATGGGTAGTGGTGGCGGAAAGAAATCTTGAAAAGCCAGGTGATATGCATTTGGTAGAGAACATCCTGGACGAGAGATTTCAGGCCGAAAACTCGCGACGCTTCGACCAAAGTTGATCTTTTTCAATATGGCCGACAATATTTGCGTCACGTTTACCCACAATGCAGTTCAAGGCAATAGGAAAACCGCTGACTGGTGCTGCAAATCAAGCGCCATTTTCGAAGTTTTGATTGCGATTTGGGAGCAAGTTAGGGACGCAAATGTCTTGAAAACTTAGCTTGTTTTACACCAGAGCACAGCAAAATGATACCTACGGACATTTGCATGTCAGTGCTTGCATATCGTGAGAATCATGGACGATGGGATTAAGTTGCACGCGAGAAAAGACCAAGTCATATTACCTGCTAACTGTGTTGCTCTGCAGCCGTTTATCGCAAAACTTGGTAAGAAATGGAGCGTAGTATCTTTAAATCCATGGCATATGTAGCATTATCGAGCAAAAGTAGCACAGAGAAGGCCGATCAGGGTATCATAGAAAGTAGATTAGATATTTCTACTAAGGGAATATTGTTAGATAAAATGTCGTTGTTTTTATCAGCAAAAACATTTTGTTATGCTAACTGCAGAAATTCTCGCGCGCTCATTGGCTTATTTTTATTGTCAATAAGCGGACAGAGACATGAATTCATAATTTATGCCATGCGTCAATGAATTTGTTATCGTAAAAAAATAAACTGATGTCAGTTTTTAATGCGTCTGTCCTGCTATTGACAATGAATTTTGCTATAGTAATATTGTCAAAGTAGTCTGCAGATCCTCTCAGCTATTGCCTTGTGGATCCACAGCTACTTTGACATTGCTATGATGAAGTTCATGCTCAATAACAGGACAGAGATGTGAAAAACTAACGTCAATTTGTTAAATTGAAAAGTGAACTGATCACCTAGGAGGGGGCTACTCCCATATATGAGCTATATAGGTACGTGCCGCAGAATAGGGTATGGTTTTTTAGGTTCTTGGTCCTTAAACAGGGTATCTTTTTTGACCCTTTTGTTACTGTGTTCCTTGTGTGGTCCTTAGATAGGGTAGCTAAATTGTGTTATTGAATACTGCAGTGTAAAAACGCCTGCCTAAACGAATGTGAAATTAGCCGTTAGTAGTCTTGTTAGTGATAATTTCCTATCAAAAACAATTTCAAAACTTAAGACTGCAAATTGAGTAAAAAATGAGTTCAAAGCATGGAGTCTCATCAGTGTAATTTGAAATCCAAGTACACTTTGCTTAGTAATGTGTTCATGATCCTGATTATATATTAGACAGTACTAAAGTAAAATTAATGATGTACAGTGTAGTTGATATATGTAATTCATGAACATTTCTCTCTTATTGGGTAAATAATATTTTAGTAAGGGCAACTGAAAACTGAAATGTGTTGGCCCACTGGGCAACTGAATTTCAAAACATTTTTCCTACCCTGGGTATAAAGAAATCATTTCCTGGGATACCATCATCAGCATGAAGATGAAGACAACAGGCACGACACAAAATGTAATGACAACCCTGATTTTTCTTTGGCAGCAGCAGCTTAAAACCATTGCTGAGTTTTTGGTTTTGGTTGCTGACATTTTCTGTGTTTGACAGCTCACAATGTGGAAGAAATCCGTGTGAGAGCATTAAAGAACATTTTGTTCAAGCTGAAGCACAAGTTGGTGTGTGCAGCTGATCTGGTCCAGGAAAGGCAGCTGTTGATTAATCTGTTGCAATGGTTCAACTTTCCAAATGCTCCCCTAAAGAAAGAAGTGCTGGGAATTCTTGAAACTCTGTCAAAGGTATATACAGTGTTGTGCTGGTGTTGTGTAGGTAAAGAATTTTTCCAACTAGTTTGATTTTCATTCCCCCTCATTCATTAGGATATTCTTAAACAGAGAAACAAAGAAACCGGTAAATATGACTCTGTTTTAGAATACATTTGGAAACTGAGTGATGGTTTCACTATTTCACACACAAATGGAATGTGACTGATTATAATATAACTGAGATACTTGATTTGTGATTTGATGAATGCATTGCTGACTGAAGCCCGTATCCTTCAAATCTTAAATCTACAGCTGTACAACAACAACAATTTTATTGACCCTTACACTTGAGCTGCAGGCGAGTGTACTCACATGTACATGTACATTAGTATAATTTGGTTTTATGTGCTCTATCCTATGTTACATTTAATTTAACCACTTTTATTTCCTCAACATTTTCAATAGCCTGTGTCTGGAGCAGAAGGCCTGTTAAGCATTGGAGCTATAGAGTTCCTGTCACACTTGAGGCAAGATGTGGATCCAGAGTTACATCGGAGCATTGACAGTGTGATACATCAACTGCTTAGCTTACCACAGGATGATGCTGTTGACCATGATCAGCAGTGCTTGTATAAGGACCATAACCCTGAGATGATAAAGAGCATCCAAACTTCTGTGAACCACAATGAAAAAGAACAACCTTATGGTGGGTGTTGACTTTTGTCACCAGTACATGGAGTCAGGTCATGAGTACAGCTCCCATCTTGGACTCAGAAGTTCTCTTTGTCCCATGTTCTTGAAGGGTCTTTTCCAATTTTACTACTGAGCTTAAATTGTGTTTTTTCAATGTGCTAAATTACATTCTTATTAAATAGATATAAATTCCTTTCCAGGTCAACATAGTGCAACTCACAGAGAACCACATTGTGCACCAGTCTCTTTGAACACACAGTTGTCACCTGCTCAGAACAGTCTCCATCCTAGCACTCGTAGCATATCTGTGTCACCATCTATAAACCCTGCTACTGGATACTTTGGAGATCAAGGAGGGCAGGACTCAACTCCAGATTCTGTCACTCCACTACAGGTGAACTCACTCCATGGTGCAGAATCATTATCAAGTAAGCAACATTAGCTGCACTTAATAGTTCTAGCAAACTTACCAATATACAAAATTGATAAATTGGAAGTGTAAGATACATAGTCTATTTATAGGGCATCTGACAGGATGCGGTGGTGCGGATCCGCATAATTCGCCTACTTTGGCATCCTCCGCATCCTTGAGGCATTTGTCCGCACAAAACGAGAAAATTGCCACGTATACGCCAGAAAGCAACTGCTTACCATCCTCATAAGCAAAAATAGCGTGAAAGGGATTGATCATTTTGAAAAAGGTATTCACCAAAAACAGCGACTAAAACACGCCTTTTTTTCGTAAACAATTTTAAACTTCCATGCGTTCGATGCAGCTTCTGGTGATGGTCTGGGTTCTAGTTTTCGGACTTCTAGTGTTCAGTTTTCCTCGTCCGATTTAATGCCTGGTTACTAAGCTTCGGAGAAACTGGGTTGAATGAAGACAATGAATGGCAGCAAAAGGTCGAACATGTCACGAAGGAGTTAAATTCTCGGAAAGATATTAACGTGTATTTTATACGATTGAAAAAACCAAGGGAACAACTTTATTAATTTTAGAAATTTCCGCATAATCTGGCGTCTTTTCCGCATAATCATCACTTTCATCCAGATAATATTGCCGAAAATTTCCGCATAATTTTCCATTTTTTTCCGCACCCTATCAGAGGGCCTGTATTTAGAAACTGAGATGGCTGTGTAGGCCAGTTTTAAACTCAGGCTTCCTTAGAAAGATGTGACTGGGCGACTATACTGCCTCATAACTAAGTTCTCCACTACTTACATGTAGATGCTTCAGTAGTCCACTGCTAGTAGCTCCACTATCCCAAATTCTGAGCAAGGCTGAAACAGACAGGGGTATCATCAAGAGCTCGACACCAGGCAAAGTGACCAGCTGAGATGATGGTTTTGCTCAACTGGTTTGACCATCTGAGGAAATGTTTTTCTAACTTATAATAAAAGAAGTTCTAATCAGTTGAAAAGTTTTGCCTGCCTGTGGAAACTACTTTTTATAGTACACTCCTACTGAAAACAGTAAGGAAACCCTTATTAATGGCAATCTAGCAAAGTTTTTTAAATATGCATGTACGTGTAAGAACACTGTGCCCCCTACATGGTGAAATTTAATCTCTACACACAAACAAAGCATTCCATTGTGACGAAGTCACTTTTAGTTCATTTTTATTTCTTATTTTCAAACTATTTTTATTAGTGTTAATCTTCTTACTATTTACATGTAGGTGATTTGCATTAGTTTGGTTTCCTTACACACCTTATTTTGGTTTGTGCTGGTGATTCATTCCCACACACTTCTGTTAGCTAAATCCTGTTATATAGGAGAAGGTAAATCCTGTATTCGGGGGCAGAAAATACACTCCCTAGCCTTATGAACTACGCAGCCGTAGGTGTGCGCAGGTCTTACTCTGCAAGGGGTTTATTTTTTTTAGTTTTGTTGGTGACCAGACGCAGACCTTTGCTTGCCCACAGTCTTGGTCGGGACTTTGAATCACGAAACCTGTGACGTTTAACTGCCAAAAGCTTTTGAAACATTAATACACGAAGATGTTACAGATATTGTTCTCTTTATTGTACGCAAAATGTATTTTCTGTTGGTTTTATCGAAGCATTCGATTCAAAGCAAAGAACGTGTCAGAACGTGCAAGGATTACGTCATTAGTCGGAAAATAACTATCGTACTAAAAATAGCCATGGACAGCCTGACACCTTTGCTAGAACCTTTCTCGTGGAGACAACCGATTAAATTTAATCAAGACTTTGACGAGAGAAAGCTGATGTTAATAGCTTTTCTAAGATCAGATTGTTCATATCGTTTATGCCCAGACATATCCTAAAGAAAGTTCCAAATTAAGCCCATTGTGTCATCGGAGATTTCACCACAACTACGGCTGATGGTTCAATCGGAAGTTTCACAGCGGCTACAAGGGGTTTCCAAGTGATGGTGCAATAAGAGGCTTAAGCAGTTTGTGTGTAGCCGTTGTTGTCAGTTGTTGCTGTGCTACAGATTAATCAGGTGATCGTGTGTCTATAGTCATCAGTGAATCAACAAGGACTGCTTGCAGACAAGAAATGTGAAGATACATGTAGATGTTCGGGTTATTATTTAAACCATTACATGATCATAGAGATAAGTGATGGTGCAATACTACAGTTTGTGTTGATAAAGTGATATGGTGTTTACAGTAATCAATGAATCATCACAGCCTGCTTTGCAATGTGCACTGCGTTGTGACTACTAGTGCAGACAAAACAAGCTCTCAAGTCAAGCGCTGGTTTAATAGTTCAGATGCTATATTCTCAATAACCCTTGTGTTACTCCTTCCCATTTCTCTTTTATTCCTTTGTTCCCATTGTTATTATCTCCAGTATTTTGTCAATAAACTTTTAAATCGTACATGTACACTTGTACAGTGTATCTGTCGTTGCTACAGTACCGGTCAAAGGGACTGCAGCATTGTAAACACGGGCGTAAAGCACGTGTACTACACGCCTATTACATGCAGTTTCCATGCGGTAGCCACTCAGTGTCCATGCAACTTACATGCAACTACACCAAAATGCGTGTGATTACGCACGACTGTACTTTCACGAGGTTCAGTACACATGATATTGCATGTAAAATTACACACAGTCTTTCGACTGGAACTCATTAAGTGCGTGTAATAAAAACAGAACATTTGACTGGTACTGTGTGTTCAGTGTCTTCTTAAATGTAAACATTACAGGCCTGACATGTACAGTCAATGTACACTGTACGTAGATGAAATAGCTAAATTACATGCTATAGTTATGTTGTTTATACTCACGTCTGACAAAGTTTTTAAATATGTATAGTGAACTAGTAACCATTAGGAAGAAAGGGTTTACCAATAGGTATCAATCAGTCATATAGCTGAAGAAGATGAAGATGAAGATTTGAGAACAATAATGCAGAACATTGATTTTTTTCTGTTAACCACATGATCCATAATCTATTCATAGGAAACTCTAGTGACTTTTTCCTGACTTTTCTTCCATGGTTACCTTTATCAGCAAGTGACAGGCACATTTTGTCTGTGACAGCCAGTCGCCTACAGAGTCGCAGTTCATCCTTAGTTTCTAAGTCTTGTGAATTTCTCAGGGATGTCCTGTTTAAGGATTTCCCTGCAGAGATCTTCTTACACAGGCCAAGTGTGCTTCAGGTGAGAATCTTATCTCTCACTTTGGAAAAATGATTGCCAGTGCAATGTGGAATGTGTCCTATGTTGCTTAAGCCTGCGAGCAGACTTGTGTCAGAGCACAAGAGTAAGCAGTGTAGCCGTTAGCATGAAATGTGAGACGAGAAAGTGAGCCTGCTCTGATCTCTGCAAATTTTTTATTTCCACCCCTTTGCTCAGACAAAGCAAAAATGAAAAAAATTACAGAGATCAAGGCAGGCTCAGTTTCTCGGCACCTCTTCACCAGACCCCTTCCTGCCAGATCGCTTTACTTTTCGTCACTTATGTGCATGACTTAAAGGTGAGCCTGCTCCAGGCTATATGCCTGAGTCATACCTGATGATTTGTTCTATAGAGTTATGATCATGGTCAAAAATGCCAACCTGCCAATGGCCAAAAGCATATGCAAAATCTCAGGAATGGCTAACAAAAACTTTACACAGTAAATGTATTAATTATTTTATTACAAGGGTAGCGCATAGAGTGGTTTTCAATTGAATGGCAAAAGTACTGTAATCTGGCAATAACTTTAATTAGTTTGGGTTTGGTTTTAAAACTGCTGTATGGTTCTTTTACCTGTAATGTGGAAGTGACATCAATAGACAAACTGCTTTAATTTATTTTGTTGATTGTTTCCAAAATGGTCCCCTACAAATTTCACTACTTCTAGTCCATCCTAAAAGTACAAGTTTCTTATCTTCAGTTTCTCTTTTCAAGCACTAACAAGTAAATATGTTTCTTCATCAAGTCTCTCCTAGAACTGCTGGAAGATAAGGTCCATGTTGGCGATGATGTCACCCTTGTACTTAATGCCATACAGTGTCTGTGTGATCTCAGTCATCATGTCCATGTGCGACTCTTGGCTGTGTCTGATCTTGTGCTGTTCTGTCCTGATCAAGGTTTGGTATAAATCTCCATTTTAGTAGGCACATTGTATGGTATTCAGAAAGATGTTCAAGCAAATGCGCACATCTTATTGATAGTCAGACAGTGTTTATTTGTGATCCCAGCAGTCAATGCAAGAACTTAAAGTGGAACAGCTTTTAAATTGAGTCTGTCCTTCTGTGTTTCAACATGAGCTAGTCTTTAAAATCTTGTGTTCTTGTCCAGCCCTGTACAATTTCCTGTGTAGTGTACATGGGCTGATTCCAGATTCAGATTCCTTTAACTGTGCCTTGTTCTGATGTCTGGTATAGAGAGCATTTTGCAACCAACTGTTACCACCTAAACTGCACTCATGTTATGCATGCATGTGTTCTTCATCTGAGCAGAGTTTTTTTAATGTGGTATGCCTTTTAAAGGGAACATATTGTTTAATTGAACAGACTGCTGGAAATACCGACATATCACTGTATCAGTAGAAACAAAGAATGAAGGCACTGATCATCAGGTTTCAAATGTAAGAGAAACTGGAGATGGAGGAGTTGACAGGTGTGTCTTTGCATTTGTGATAAATTTGTCTCACCTTGCAGCATACCTGGCAGTGAAGCCCTGGCCAAAGGGACCGGCAAGTAGTCGCAAGTGGACACAAGTTGAACTTGCGTAGAGACTTGTGTTGGGCGGCCAAACGGACTCGCAAATTTCCTCTGAAGTATACGCAAGTCGCAAAAAAAGACGTTTTAAGGCAGACTATCCTGTATTTCATTGGCTAATAAAAGGTTCATGGACGTTACTCGACTTGCGTTGACTTGGGTTGGGTGGCCAAACGGTGAAAAACATGCATCGACTTACGTGAAAATTTGATCTTGACCAAAGTGAGTGCAAGTCATTGCAAGTCAACGCAAGTGCATGCAAAACCTGGCCAAGTAGACCCAAGTTCCCAACTTGCGTCTACTTGCGACTCTGTTTGGCCAGGGTTTAAAGGATGTAGGCTGTTTTTAATTGCCATCCCAGGGCTCAAAATAACGGCCGGTCACCGGACAATGTCCGGCTAAGATGACAATTTGTCCGGACAAAATTTGGGTTTGGCGGTCATTTTGACCGGTCATGTATGCGGTTTCCAAACAATTACTAGAAAGAAATTATTTGCTTTATTTCTAAAAAATATAAACAGTTAAATCATAAAATATCTCAGCAGCTTGTAGTTACAAAATAGGAGGCGGAAAATATCCGTATACGTGTGGACAGGGCCTTAGGGTTTTTTAAAAACTGAAAGTGTTTACAACCAAAATCACATCCAACGTAAGTCGTAAATTAATATAAAACTATATGCAGAGTAACTACGGTTAATAATAGAGCGAGTTTTGATTGTTGTTATCACTGGCAGCCCTGCATTTCAAGTTTTGAGAAGAATGCAGTCTGAGCCCACTGCCTGTGGAAATGCACATTGCAAACATATTTAAGTTTTAGTTTTAGGGATTAAAACATTTATGCTCTTTAACAAAACCTTTTTGTGCATATGAGGCGATATTTTTGGCTTAATGGAGAAATTCTTCGAAATAAGTATTTTCAATATTTTGACCGGCCAAAAACGAGACATGACCGAGCTAAAATTGGTTTGGCCGGTCAACACGACTGGCCACCGTTCAAAAATTATTTTGAGCCCTGCATCCTTTACATTGCAAAAAGAGCTCAGTCACATCAACTTTTTCTAACACTTTTTTCAGCCACAGTAGTGACCCCTTGAAAGTAAAAGAAAGCAATGAGTCAAGGGTTGTCACTTTTAGAACCTTATGATAAATTCATGGTGCTTTGTTATCATCTAGCACTGTATAATAGTGGACCAGTCAGTTTTGACGAACAAGCATATTTGCATGCAGAGGAGAGACTATATTTGTGACCCGTTAATGTTGGATTTGCAACCTGTAGCAGAAGTTAAGATTAGCTTTCAGCAGCTGTTGTCTGTTATGAACTAATTCCTACTGAAAGATAAGAGTAAATTACAGTATGCACTTTCATTTCCAAGGACACATATGACAAAGGAGGCTTCATAGGAAACGTTTTATTGGTACATGTACAAGAAAATGATACATAACTTATTGGTTGAGATTACCAAAAGGAGGATAACAATACTGTGGTAACTACAGATACCTAACTGTGCACTTGTTGATCATGGTGAAAACAAACAAAAGCAAGTAACTGATGGTGGTTATGTACCAAAAAAATAAAAAATAATAATCACTATACACAAGACCATTACACCCCCTATTGGTCATGCCAAAACAAGAAAGAACGTCCCAGTTCTGTGTTGACTTTACAAAAATGAATGAGTCTTGATCTACCAAGTTGAGCTTCCCACTCACACACACTTAGAATGACTTTTGGGTTGCATAATGCATCAGCATCATTTCAGAGTTATGGCAGAAAGGAAAATTATGATATAAAAGTAACATGGTTCATGAGGAATAGTTCAGTTTCAATTTGCTCCTATTACACTCTAATTTTCACTTTTTTCCTACATGTAGAGCTCTTTCTCTTTTGTCACCGCTAATATTTACACTCATTCTACCCAGTTGCTGTCTCTAAACACTTAACTGTATAGTGTCTCTCATGAGCAGGAAGTTGAATACACTTTTAATTACTTGTTTACATTGTTTAGTGATGATCAGTCAAATTCTAATCTATCTGAGAACAAAGCCTCCCAAGCAAGTGATGAGGATGAAGATGAAATGGTAACCGAAGCACTACAATTTAACCAACTCTCCTTGGAGGAGTTTTGTATCATTCTACTCTCTAGAGTTGTAACCATTTTTCAGGGACCCTTGTGTACTGATTCAGCCATAATCGAGTCTGCAGTGAACTTGTTACACAAAGTTCTGAGATTGATGACAAAAGTTTTTCCTGATGATCTGTGGAGAAGTGGAATCAAGTTGAACTCTTTGATGGTTAGTGAAGATGATACATGTACATCTACATGTATTTTCATGCATGTGGTAATATTACTGAAAATAACATGACACAAGACGGTTTTAGCTGGTGTTACTTTTGTTTATAATATGGCTAGCATTTATTACCGATATGACATGTGCTCTGATTGGACAACTCTATGGCATTATGCTCCTGTGGTGCCCACAGGCAGATTATGGGCCTGCAAAAGCATAGCAAAACAACATTAGTACACAACTTAAATATTCAGTCTCAGGAGTCTGTACAGGGAGAATCTCAATCTTGATAGCATTGTGGCAGGTCTAGGTTTGCAATTTTCTGATAATGGTGACACTTTAAGCTAATAAGCAGTTAAAGATAAAGTACTCTCCCAGGAAACCGCCAGACATCACAGTTTACAGTAAGGACACTCGAACTGTAAACACAGTTTTTTTTTCAACAATTAAGGAATAAAGGCTCTTCTTATGATGCACAGTGCTGCAAGTAGCATTTTGTAAGTGTAAAAACATTAAATACTCTTGTCAAAAGGACGAGCCTGCATTCTATGGTCACTAAAAAAATGTACAAACAAATATACATTAAAAGTGTTCATGGCTTAAGTATCCTCGCTGTAACCCTGTGCACCAAAGACACCGAAATCTCTTAGGTTTATTTGGTGTGAGCTATATGAGAAACATGTTCTGTACAAAAACATGTTCTTGATAAAAACTAAAAAACAAAACTATAGATGTCTGTGTTTTTTTTCTTCAGGCCACTTCTCTTATTAATGTCATGAAGAGCTTGGGTGAGAGCATAGTGCACCACATCAAATATTATGTTCAGCTAGGACCTGATGATGATAAAGAGAAAGGTTTCAAGCCTTTAAGGCATACACTACCAGTACATCGACTGACAATTATCAATCTGGCAACATTTCTGCTACAATTTTTGGAAAACTTGGTGCCTCTGGAAATGGTAAAGTCAATGTTTTATGAGAAAGTAACTAATTAAATAAAAATAAAAAAGTCAAAAGTACTGATTTCCTCTTGAATTGGAAGCTCTTTGGTTTGCATTTTATGTACTAAGTTTCTTTGTTACATGTTTTTCTAGGCTTGTAAAGTGGTTCCTTCTGAAGTAACTACAGTAATGTGGCTCCTTTCCATGGATGAGCTCATGGCTGTTACACATGCTCATCTGCGACCTGCTGCAATGAAGTACCTGGCTGTTCTGGATCCATATTCACACAAACTGTGCATGTTCGCTCAAGAAATGTGTGAATCAATGACCAGCACTTGCAAATTCTTAAAAGCATGTAGAGTCAAGGTAGGCAATGGGTAGTCCCCCACTGATGGAAATGCATGGGCTTTTCTACCAAAAGTGGTACTCCAAGTAGTTTCAGATATAACATTCATTGTGTTACCATTTTTGATTCGTCTTTTATCTGTAGGAACTTGGGAACTCCCTAAAAGAACTCGCAAACCTTGTTCAAAAATCTTTACCAAGTGTGACATATCACAAGCACATGGAATTCATCTGTGAGGCGCTGAAAATCTGTAGTAGGGTTTGTGATCCATTAAGTCAAGCAGATGAACGGGCCATCCCTGTTTGCCAGAAAATAGTACTTCAGTTGCTTGCTCATCCTACTTCTGAAGTTAGACTGCAAGCTTACAAAGTATCACTAAGTCTGGTGAAAGAAGCCTGCAGTGTTAGTCATGTGACTGAACCCTTTTCTGTGGTCTGCCAAAAAGCACTGTTTATTTTGGACAGGGCAGTGCTGCATCAAATCTGCTGTTTTGGGATCTATGATGAAGATGGAAAGGTCAGTTCTTTCACTACTTCATGAAATAATTTGCCACTTTAAAAATGAGAAGAAATCTAAAGTGAGCCCCATTTCCTCTGTGGACATTGCTTCTTGTCTTTCGTTTTGTCTCCATTAATGGTCCCATAAGTGATTGTGAGATGAGGTTTGCCCCAGATTTCTTTTCATTTCTTAAGTGGCGATTTCTATATATTTTTCAAACAGGTCCAGGATGTTGCAGTAGAACTTATCACCACCCTCCTTCTGGGCCGCCTCAGCATGAGTGGAGAACTGTGGAAGAAACTCTTAGATGGAATAGTAGCCTCACTTCCCCAGCTGCAAGGTTCACTGTTGGTTGATCCAGCCCTAGATCAGTGCATACTGGAGCTTGTAGCATCCAAGGGCGCCACAGGAGGACATGTCACTGCTGAAGGAGACATCATAACGTTACCAACTCTAGAGAGGCTAAGGGCTGCACTGCGCCTTATGTTTGTAAAGGACCCTAAACTACGCAGCAAGGGCTTGGAATCGGTTGTCTGGCATTTGACAAATGAAGCAAGCAGCGGGAAAAGACAAAGTGTATTTCATGGTATTCATGCAAACAATGCCGCAGATCTATTTATCGTGGATCAGCTAACATCTTCTGTTCATGCGCACGCCCCAGTATCACACACAAGCATGGACAAGAGTGAAATTCTCAATCTTCATTCCATTATGTCATCTTCGTCCTTGGATGTTGCATTAAGGAAGTCCTCAGCACAGCAGCTGGCCATCATTTTGCAAGGTAGAATTCATATTTAGAAGAATAACATTGAGAGAATGTGATTAACAATAGAAAACAGGATGTTTACCTCGTTGAAACTGCATGACAAAGGAAATGACCTCTATATTGTAATACTTTCTTTAATCATATGACCCGTTAAAAATGGTCTCGTATGAGGGCCGTACGCACCGGCGTGATTGCGCCAGAAAACGCGTTCGGCCCTACTAGAAACGCCTATGGCCCTGCAAAATGTTCTCTTCAAAGTGAGCGTAGGAATGGGAACATTCTGACAGCAAATTTTGGACCGATGCAGGACTATTTCAGTCGCCAACTTACATCGAAAGCACGGAAAGAAAACCGACGCTACTCACAAATGAAGACCTTCACAACTTAATCAGAAGCAAACACCAAAGTGGCCATATGAGTAAGGTATCGGTTAGGAAGCAAGGACCTCGCTTCGCTGGGCCATACGTCCTGACCTCGAGCCAAATATTTTCCTGTTCACGCATACGGTAATTGTTCTTTCTTACTAATTACTTTAGACAATCAACCTTGCGTGAGTAGCTAGCAAAAATGAGTGTTGCCATAATATGGTGAGGTTATATAATTTTTTTTTCTTTTCCTTTTCCCATTTTGTTTTTATTAGATCCTCAGTGGCATGAGCCTATGCTACAGGAACATACAGATGAAGTTTGCATGTCCTTTCTTCATGAAGTACTGGATCAGGATGCTCCCCTGCACTCCTCGACCACACCTTGTCCTAGGGTAGAGCTCATACCTCCTTGTCTGACTATTCTGAGGCTGTTAGCTGAGTATAACAGGACCTGTAGACACTGGCTAGCAACGAAATTATCCACTTACACTCTGATCACAAGGTAATCCATGGTTCATGAAGATACAAAAGAACTTTAAATAATTGAAACATCTTTGAGCGTTTCTATTAGAGAGCAGCATTTTCTGCTCTTCTCATGTTCAAATGACAGATTAGTATTGACTATAGAAAGGCAAGAGACAAAACCAGTAAAGCAGTTGAATGTGCATTTAGTTATCTGTGATGTATCTTAAAGTTAAAAATGCTTCTATCATCTAATGTACGGCTGTAGAAAATGGACATTGCAGCATATTTTAAGCTGTTCGTGTTTGGCCTCCTACTACAGAAGCCGCGAGCTTCGTTTAGGGTTAAAAAGCATTATTTTCCCGTACAAACTCTTAGATACTTTAATTACCTATTTTATTCTCTTGACAGGAGTGCCTTACTATGCCAGCTTAATGGTCAAGTTAAATATGAAGCTTCCTGCCTTATGGTTCTTCTACTCTTTGATGAGGTTGCAGTCACTCTGCCTCATGATGATAGGGGTATCCCTTTCAGCCTGCCAAAATCTCTCGTTAGAAGGTATGTTAAAGTTAATGAAATCAAATTGCTAGGAAGTTGAGCTGGTGAGAAAGACATTCTTCAGACTGAATCCACGTGTTGATAACAGACCTTCTATTCCTCGATCTGGTCGCAACCCCGAGGAAGTAAAGAGGACGATCAAACTTTGGTAGAATTAAGTTCAGCTCATCGGCGTTCGCAAGTAAAATGTCATTTAGTACAAACTAGTTGCATTAAACGAATTAAATTTTTCTTGTTTGCCATATACAGTAATAAACATGGTCTTAGTTATCAACCGACCTTAGTCGGTCTGTATGGGAGAATCTCATTGCGTTTGGTCTGTTCTCACAACCTCGGTCTAGATTCTCCCATACAGACCTCCTGCTCGGACAATAAGAGCTAAATCTTGACCTCGGTCTTGTGTACAGACCTCACTGCGTTCGATTTGCACTCACGACCTCGGTCAAGATTCTCTCTTACAGACCTCCTTCTCGGTTAATAAGAGCTGAGTAATTTAATTATCAGAATTTTGGTCATTGATGTACTTGTACCAGACTACACTGTTGCATTTTACGATCACACCGACGATCAGAAGAAGAACATACGAACTTGGTCCGGGTCCTCTAAATTTATCGCTTTATCAATACTGTGAGTGCTGCATATAGATGCAATTAGAATTATTTAGAGTGATGCTATTGTAGATAAATTTTCCTTTCTTTTTGTTCTGGCAGATTCCAGTTACCATTCTCTCCCCCTGTCCACACCCCTGTTAGTGTTCACCAAGTCCCAGGCCTTCAGGAGAAAGACACGCTGACATCAGAACCAGCTGTTTCCAGGTTGAGGTTAGCCTGGAACCTAGGTTGGCATGAGAATATCGAAAACCTATCAAAGGTAAAAGGAGTGGAGGACATAACGCAATCTGACAAGGAGATAGGGTGAGACACTAAATGTTGCATTTTATAACTACATCGCTGCTAAGAAAATTGCATCTTTTAATGTTCGGCAGCACTCATTATTTAAAATGCCCGTGACCTCCTTCAAGAGAGAAGCACCATTTCATTGTCGATTTTTTTCTAGCGTAAACGTTTCACGTTCAGTGCAGCATTTATTGGTCGTAACTTTTGAAAGATTGCAATTTAATGGAATGAACAACAAAGAGCGCCTGCGTTCCCGTGGTAGAAAGCGGTGTTTTTGATTTATGCATGCACCAGGATTCCATGTGCTCGTGTTGGCAGACTTCACAGCAATAGCGTTTATCGTGAGTGTTGTTTTTGCATGGGAGCACGTCTTGAAACATTCCCCATCCCTTCCCTCCCGCTTGCCTCTGTTAATTCAGTGTGGCGAGTGCCTGTCTCCCCCTTCCGCTAGGGCTCGCTTCTGTCAGGATTTGCGGTCTCCATCTAGGAGCTGGCTGCAAAATAGGGGGAACTCCTGGTCTCAGGTACCCAACCTCTATTTAGCGATGCAGTTGTTGGTTTTTTATAGGAGATCTGAAAAAGGGTTGTCCAAATGTATACGAGGTAAAATATGATCAAATAGTGTAATACCCCCACTTATTATCCAACTGCACTTCGCAGAGTACAAATAACGCTTCAAGACGAGTACAAATATCACGCGGTCTTTGTACTCCAGAGGACCGGTTAGACAGGTTTCGTGCCGTTGACCAATCAGTTAGCTGGATTTCTCGCGCCAATTCTGTTCCGCTTCGCATACTTCTATCACGCATTCCCTGTACATAAATATCTACGAAATTCGCTCGCACGAACATACCAGTTTGGCGTGTTGGATAATAAATCTCTTATTACACGTTTTGTTGTGTAGTATCGCTGAGAATTTTTACTCGTTGTTTGTATTTTGACTCGCCCTACGGGCTCGCAAAAATACGGCATAACTCGTAAAAATACTCAGCGATACTACACATCAAAACGTCTAATAAGATATATGTATTAAATGATAAACCATCGAATAAGGAAATTATTTTTGTATTTTGGCTAGTTGTTTTTGCACGTTTTTTGACCTAATATCATGGTGAAAAAGCCAGTAGTCCCAATATCAATGTCAGTAACAGCAATGGGTAAAAACAAGCTGTTACCACGAAAGCAAGCTTAGGATCATCTGTAAGACATGCGATGGAAATAAAAATAATCTATATAAATCATTGCTTTCCTCAGGTACTGGCGAGACTTGCAGTGGAGAACTCTTGATGCTGATCTGCTTAGCTGTAGCCACATCACCATAGCACTTTCTAATCAACTGCTGTGCATGGAGTCCGCAGGCTCACACTATGATGTGAAGGTGGCCCTCACTAACATAATGGCGCACCTATTGGCCGATAAGGGCCCAGCGATACCTGCTGTGAAGCAAAGACTCGCTGTGGAGGTGTTGTACACTTTGAAATGGGAAAACGCCTTCGAAAGGTAACTTAGCGTAACTTTTGTTAACGCGAATAGACGGTAGGCTAACTTTTCCCGCGAACTCCTTGAAAATGTGCCTCTTTTCCCAAAGCCTTATTATTATCACTCTGTAGGGAGTTTAAGAAAACCACGACGGCAACGACAACGGGAACTTCGCTAAACAAAAGGTTTAATGAGCAAAACAATGGCTGTGCACGAGCGTTATAATTCTTTGTACATTTCTTTGCCCTGCTCTAAAAAACAGCAACGTGAAATGACCATTACTGCGTTGTCTGAAGAACGTGAACTACGACGGCTAATTTTTTGAAATTCAATTTCAAATTTATTACGGTGTCCTTTCTTCAGTTTCATCATAGCTTTGACAGTGATAAACAAAGTGAATGACTTAAGAGTATCCCGAGATTCTTAGGTAAAATGTAAATTTACTTTTTTAATCGACGTTGTCTTCGGCGTCGCCGCAGTAGCTTCTTAAACTCCCTTGTGTTTTTTTTTTTTGAGTACTTAAGATGTGTTGTGTCATATTTTCTATAACAGCGCCCAAATGCTTTCTCCACATAACAATATAGATATCTTCAAGTGGTGCCAAATAGCAGTGACGATGACAGCTTACTCATTGAATTGCTTAAAGTGTTGGACATGATCCTCTCCAGTCCCCGTCAATCTCCAGAACCTGTGGTGGCCTGGGTAGCAAGGACTGTGTTACAAAGAGATGGACCTCAGATGACTATGCTGAGAAACGTCCAAGCTACTGCAGGCTCACAAACTGTTTCTGAATCAAAAAGGTGGGTACTACAGCTGTTTACAACACAGCCATGTGTGATCTGTAAGGGTTACCAGAAAGTTTCGTCACCAACCAACGTACTAGTCTAGCTATGTAGCCAAAATATGTCGAGATGCTGAAAACGAGAACTCTACTATTAGTAAAGAACGACATTTACGATTTCGCAAAGTTGGCAAGTTTGTAACCCAGTATACAAACGTCTCTGACGTTCCCAAACTTTGTAGAACCATATTTTCACTGTTGATTTAAAGTGCGTTTTCACCCTTTGCGATAGAGTTTGCTATTTAGCCAATATCTGATATTAACGAAAGCAGTTCGTACGGTGCCATCGTCCAGGTGAGGGTAGTTTTGAAGAGAACTGTTGTTATTGACTGACGATTCGACAGCCTGAAGTTTGTCATGACTGCTGACAAACTTAACACTAGTCTTACAGCCAATACCATCATGGCTAAACTGACCAATCACTTTCAACCGACCAGACTTATAACATCATCGACTGACAAACACTATTCACTTGTCAATGAAGATGACGTCCTCTCAGGTTGTCGAAACGTCAGTCACCAACAACAGTTCTTTCCAGAACTACACTCACCCGAACGATCACACTATATGAACTACTGAGAGGTCAAACCGGCTGCTGTCTTGACAAAAGCCTTAGACGGTTCATCTTTTGCATGGTGATTTATGACAAAACGTTGCGCTTGTAAAAAAAAGTTCTGCAATAAACGAAAACAGAACACTAAAATCAACAAGTGGTGAGGATTTGTTTGCAAACTGGAAAATGCCATGCCCCCAAAATGGGTGGAGTTTAATGGCTTGTGGTTGGGATCTAGATCGACTTTCTTCTGCTATTACTATCAGTATTTACCTCAGTTTCGGAACTTGATAACAGGGCAATCGCACGAGCTTGGTCAGTTTTTAAGGAACAGTGTATTCAATGGTTCACTGGGGATCACCTGCAACATCATTTAGCTATAAGTCAAAGTCGAGGTACATATATCTTATTAACCAAGCGCGAGGGCCCGAGGTCTTGACAGTATGGACCGAGCGCAGCGAGGACCGTACAAAAAAGACCAAGGGCCGATATTCTCCTAGTACGGTTCCGAGCAAGCTTGGTTAATAAGAGATTTATTACACGACTGAAGAAAAACCCAAATGATAGACTGCAAAGACACCATAAACTTCAAGCGCGCAATTTTTATTTACGGCAAACTGAACGTTTACTCACGTCTGACGTTTCCAAAAAGAAGAAAAACAAAGTTGGATGAAAACAAAAATAACATTTTATGTGGAGTAAATACTTTTAGAAAAAAAAAGTAAAACTACGAGAAATCTTCGTGCGGGATCATTCGGGACAGTGCCCGGTCCAATACTTAAAGAATATTGGACCGGCAACGGAGCAATCTGATTGGCTGATTTTAGTGATTGGCCCTCTGAACTAACTTAGTCGTGTAATAAATGTAATTATCAACGAATGTTTACCTTCTCTTGTTTCTTGTCGAACGAAATTTCGTTTACAGAGCACTGCGCAAGCATCTCCTTTCTTTCCTGGTCACTTTGGTGAAGAGCTTGGCCCGGTATACCAAGGCTTGGAGACTGGATAAAGAAAGGATATTTATCGGTGACCTGGCTTATGCCTTGGCTCTGAATCTTGACTTAGCAGATAATCCACAGTTTTATGATCTCCCTGTTCTTGAGACCTCATTGGTCTGTTTGGCTCACATCACTGCGCAGCCGCATTGGAGCTCGTACTGTAAATTCTCACAAGGAATGAGTCTGTGCATACAGCTAATGACATCTTTGGTACAGGTAGGTTTTTTACTTTAAGCTCTAACTTGTACGCATCAGAAGTGTTACAGTCAAACTAAGTGAAGCGTACTCCTCAAGATTGCATTAATGAACTGATTGTTTGAAACTTGAACCAGCTAGTCGTTTTAAGAATGCAATAATGAATTGATTACTCGAATATTGATCTCGCTCGTTCGATCCAAGAATACGGCTAACGGGTTCCGTTTTCGAAAAATCAATTCAATATTGCATTCTAGAAAAGGCTAGTAGGTTTGAAACCCACTAGTCGCAACAGTGCATTGAGTTTTCGAAAACGGAACCCGTTAGCCGTATTCTTGGATCGAGCGAGCGAGTTCAATATTGGAATAATCAATTCATTATTGCATTCTTGAAACGACTAGCGGGTTGAAGTTTCAAATAATCAGTTCGTTAATGCAATCTTGAGGGGTACGCTTCACTTAGTTTGACTGTAAAATGGCTTTACATCTGGTTGCCTGGTGTTGTGATCCAGGGAAATTCCAGCCTATTGTAGTCCTAGGCGCTGCAGTGTGTCTTGTCCTCACACGCACAGAACGTTACTGCACTCAAATGTTTTAATGAGTGTAGTTGGTGCTCGCAAATCTTTGGAGGATATCTGGCAAGCAAGGTTAATCAGTGATGGACTAGCATCTCATCTTCTATAGGGAGTAGGGTAGAAACTGATGATAACTGACCAGTGATTCTAGACGACAAATAAGATCCGTCTTGTCTCTGAAGAAGAGGTGAACTCTAGTTGTCGAACCTTCCTTTATAAATATTCTAAAACCCACTCTTACCCAGATGCTAACACTGGAGTACTACCAATCCTCCTGCGTTCAATCCATTGTGCTAAGGTAAAGTAATACTTTAACGACTTTACCCTGCAAAAGCCACACACACTGAAGTACCACCCTTTACAAGCAGGCATTGACGCATAATTTTCAGCTCTTAAAATAGTACTGTAATATGTTTCAACCTTAGGTGGTTCTGGCCTTCCATGCTGGCAGACTTGGTGCTAGTTTGTCGTTTATGGGTAAAGGTGTCACATATTATTCCAGTCTCTGTCTCGTGCAGCTTACACATGAGATGTCTGCCATTGATCCAGGGCAGGTAATACATCATAGCTTAATGTGACGGTAATTTATCAAATTTTAAGTAGAAAAGAGATTTCAGGTGCAGATATTCCTCTCGGATTGGATGACTTATTTTTATCCTTGAATCAAATGAGGTATTTTAAGCCTTCAGATGTACATTTTCTCTTTCATACCACACTTGGATGGTTTGTTGTCTTCTTCTCGAAGAAACTCAGCTTTGAACTGAACGATGTTTTAATAGCGTACTAATAAAGGCGTTGAACAACAAAAAAGTAGAAAAAACGAATGAACAGTGATTGTGCTAACCAAGACCGCTTCTGAAAGATTCGGAGTGTCTATTTTCCACATTGTATGTCCCAGGAATATTAGCTACATATTTCAAAGAATTGTATCTGTGTGTGTTTAAAACAATTGTTGAAATTATGTCTTTTCTAAAGGAAGGTTAAGGTACCTTTCATGTTCTCTTAGGCTTGGGTCTCGCACTGGTTACGAAGTCAAGATCCCCAGGAAGAGCCCCTACCTTGGCTGGTACCTTTGGTGACAGACCGCTGGCCTGATGTTCGTTGGATTGGCCTTTGTATCTGCACTAGCCTTGCTGACAGCGAGCACGGCCGCAGAGAACTAGAGAAGGCTGGAGAGAAGTTTGTAGGGGGCTTGTGGGGCTTTGTGTTCGCCATTCTGTTAGATGAAGTGGAATGTGGTTTTGTTCGACAACAGGTTAGTCTTATTGCAGTTTAGCAATGGTTCAGTTATAAAGAGATTCTAATCTTGTTGTGGCCTTGCGCATTACTCTGCCTTTAACCAGACTGGTACACATAGAGGTTTAAGATCGCTTTTCACAAATGGAATCAGTATCTTCAATTCTAACACATATAGCGTGTAGAGGTTTGAGAGCTCGTTAAGAAACGTCAGTTGTGAAGAAACAAAATATAACAAAAACAACTACCGAAAATGTGCTTCTGTCTAGATGTCGTTTCTGGCTCATTTCTCGTTTTAGTCTGATTTTTTTTATTATTATTTAAACATATTTTCCATTGTTTGCCCCAAAGCACCTAGGCTTATCAAGGGGGCTTACAATAATACAACAATCAGGCTAAAAAACAGACAGACACAAACAGCACACAAAGTTACAACAAATAAATTTACATAATTACAAATGTATTAATTAAACAGTTAAACAATGGCCAACGAAAAGCGATTAGTATTGATACTTTAGCTTTATGAGCACTGATACTTTAGCTTTATGAGGCTAAGAAGTAGATTTGCCCCCAAATCGAGTTGTAAAAACTATGCTCGGACGAGAAAAATGTCCGCAATGCTCAAAGTTCAGTGCGAAGAATTTTTAAAACTCTAGATAAGTAGCGGTCAAAATTACCGACTCCATCTGCTCACAAGTTCGAGGTACATTTGTATTTCTTCACTGTTGTCAGTAATGCCTTCCATACTCGCTCGTTCATGAATTATGAATGAATGCGAATGAAAAGAGTAACATTCCATCCAGATAACGCTTAATACTTCTAGTTTGAAAACCCAGCATAGTGCGGAATGCCTGTGACTTATACATGACACAGATGGGTCCTTTTAAAAGGAATGCAGTTTACGGAATACATTTTAACCTGCTTTAATGGATTTCTCGTAGGCGGCTCTACTGTTATGCAGTTTGACCAGTGGACTATCACCTAACATGGATACTTTAGAGTCAGCACCGCCGGATCAGCTTAAGGTACAGTCATACTGTACATTGCTTACAAATTTGCCAGTATAGCGCTGTGGTTTACCCATTTTACCTATTGCCAGCTTGTTAGCTGCTTCAGGGAGAGACAACCCAGCTTCTTGCCATAGGCTAGCGTGTGGATCACAGAGACACGAGCTCTTTTGGTCACTGCTGCTGATGTTGTAGGGGCCCAAGTCATCAAACCTTAACAGAGTGAAATTTATGTTATTCCAAAACATAGAAAAAGAAGGACCTGACAACTGCCTTGGAGTTACCATCTCGAAACCAGACAACGCTCTTGAAAAACGCACAAATATTTTCTGTATTATAAACAGTTTCTTATTGTTCCTATTTAGAACACCTCCAAGGGCCTCCAAGATCTCTTTCCCCTTCTTGAACACTTCAAGTTTTTCCACAAGGTCTCAACCATGCTAACAACTAGTGCCCTTCCATTGATGGTCCCACATGGAACATCCAGGGCCTGCCAAAGCTCTGCTACTGTGTCCTTCTCATCAGGCACTGATACAGACATCCCATACAAGCCCCTTGGGTCAACGTCACAGTCCCAGTCAGGCAGTGTGAGCTCGGAGGCTCAGACCATAGTGACAGAATCTGCTAATGGTAAAGCAAGCCCCGGAGTGTTTTCTGTGGCGTCACACACCTCAAGTACAGTGCTATCAGGGGTATCATCGTCTGCGCCTGAAACACAGCTGTCAAGAACTCCAACCTCGTTGGTTCCCTTAATCAACGAGAGAGGTCTTCCAAGTGGGTAGGTTCACGGTCAAGGCTACGAACGCGAATGAAATGCATACAAGTCAAGAAAGAACCTTCTCGGTTCCATAACCTCTGTTTATTACTGTTTAAAACGGTTTTGGTTGATTTTGATGTTTGGTGTAAAGCGAGTGCTGTTGCAACAACATAAGCTAGATCACAACTGTGTGTTTAGCAAACATGCGCTTACGTAAAGAGAATGTGTTATTGCCAACATTTATTGCCAACTCTATGCTCCCGTGTTATTCTCAAACTCGACACATATTTAAGGTGACTCCTCAGTATTGCATTGCGCATCCCTACTGCGCACAATTTTCGCGTCATTAGCGCTGCGCAAATGAGTGCGTGCACGTACACAACGAAAGGAATTTCCCACAAGCATATTTCCTAATTTTAACGTTAATTTTCTCTTGAGTAGCTGATGTTTTGTAAACGTAAGGAGACTCTAGAGAACTGCGGGTTTTTCACTTCTGTCCATTTAAGTTTCCAACTACCGGTAATCCGCTTGTTTTTAACTATTTGCTCATCGACACTTCAGACTTGTAGTTTGATTTTTAGTTACATAAATTAGTTGATTACTTATTGAGAAGAGAACGTTGTCTGTTTTTTTTCTCTATAGCATGTCCAGTGCAAGTAGCAGTAGTGATGTCAGTAGCGCAGTCAGCTCAGTGGCCCCATCAGGAGCCTCCTCAGTCTCTGTGAGGTCCTCCGTGACACCGGGTCTTATTGGTGCCACGGCAAGGCTCATGAACAACTTAGTGCTCCTAGCACCTGGGAACGTAATTACAGCCCTAAACAAGGCCCAGATCCTGAGCAGTATCACCAAGTGAGTTAGCACTGAGGGAGGAACTTTAACATTATATGTTTGTTTCCTTAACCTGGGAAGTTGATCCAATTTTGACAAGTTCAACATTAAACCATTCAAATCATGTATTCTTGTAAAACAACGGATTCCTCAAGGCGCCAAGTTGCTAAATTATAGCTCTAATTAAGACTAATTAACGCCCAAGTCGCTAGTGGAGGGTGGGTGCCCAAGAAGCCCGGGGGCTGCAACCGCAATCACAACCCCAAGGCACTAGAACACCCGACTGACCTGCCCAACCCGCAACCAAGCCACGAGCCCCCCGCGCCAAGCCCCCCTCTGCCTCAGGCACCCGTCACACTCTAGCCAGATAGCTCAGTGGAAAGAAATTATAGGGGGGGGGGGGGGGGGATAGGGAGGGAACACCGAGAACCACAAAATGACAAATAACTGACCCACAAACGCCACGCTAACAGAGTACTAAACACGCTGCAAGCACATGGGAGACAACGCGTGAACTAACCAAGAATGCCGCTGGACAACGTCAGCCCCAGGGCTCCCACGGCCATATGACTGCTGCAAACGCTATGAAACACACCAACGCTAAACCAAACGCTAATACCCGGCCAGGACACTGGCCAACGCTTACAAGAACGCCACTGACCAGACTACCTCCCGGTCATAACTCTGTGCATTCACAAACTACAACAAAATGCTACAGAATGCATCAAACGCTCAACAAACGCTAACAGATGGCCAAGATACTAACACCACCTACAAAAACGCTACTCACCAGATAAGCTCCTAGTTGTTAACTATGTTAAATTTCATTTAACTATATTTAACAATTAATGGTAATAGGACTGAGTGGAGTCCAATTCGGTCTGTAATCATACAATCGGACGACCGCGAAGAGGGGGTCTGATTTGTTTATTACGAGTATGATTACAGACTGAATTGGACGAGATGATGTCCTGTTACCAATTAGTCGCAACAATAACAATTTCCCCCAAAAGGAAAAGTTTCATTTCCTGATTAAAAATATGGAGAATAGCTTGCAAAATGGCCGCTGTTACGTTTCTTTCAAAACAGTCACCGGAGACTTAACCTCGATTAAACGATTACACTGTCCGATTACAACTTTGCAGATTAATTAGAACAAAATGCAGCAGTTTATGCACCAATCACGTTTGAAGAAATTGCAATTGCTATAATTAATTCTAATTAACGTCTTAAAGGTGCAGATTTCACACCTGTAATATAGGCTAGACCATTGTTTACATTCAGTTTTGCAATAAAGGGTGCGTATCTTTAGGCGAATCCAAGATTGGAGTCCCAAATCTAAAAACGGATTTCGTGCTACTTTACTAAACAGATTAATCC
>JAHPZR010009245.1:97500-100000 GCA_019787425.1 Platygyra sinensis | reverse complement strand
CTTCGAAAACATGTAGTCAAGTTGTTCTGATGTCAGCAATTTTAGTTGAAGCCTTGATGTGAACTGGTTGGTGACTAGAGTTTGAAAAATGAAATCGTAGGTTTTTTGGTCTAGTTTGTCCGTAAACAGAGACATACAATTTTCTAAATCGGCCATAACTTTGGATCAAGAAGTTCGCGAAATCGTAGCGAAGTTCGCAACGTAGTTCCCAACCTCGTGGCGAAGTTCTTAACAAGATTGGTAACTACCTGAGCAAATTGCAAAGTTCGTCGCCAACTTCGGAATTTCCGAACAAATTTCGGAACCCGTTCGTCAAAAGTTATGTGAAACCCTCTGTAAAATTTCTGTGGTGACTAAGCATGTTAATGTTGCACTGAGTGGCCAAGCTGTTTTGAACGAACAAAATGTGTTACAATGTTTTATCAAATGTTTGACGTCGTTCAAATTTTATCAAACACGGTCAAACAAGGTGTCCAAACGAGAAAATGTTTGTTTAATCCCCGTTTGGACAAGGCTTAAGGCGCTTGAAGTATCGTAGCGGTGTGTTGTATTCGTGTAGATATTTTACAATCAAACAAACGAACAAAAACGATATTACAACTTGACGGATTATTATTTGCAGGAAGACCCGTGCATGATTGAGCTCATGAAAGTACTTCAGCTGCTGAGAAATTTTATTTATTGTAGTGCTCCAGTCAAGGTAACAACAATTTGTAACACTCCTGTTTTTGAAAAAGCATAAATTTCTTTACGTTATAGTTGGGTCAGTTAATGCTTGTTAATACCCAGACTATGAAGAAATATCTCGAGCCTTGATATTCCACTTAGCAGAGATAAGGAATCCTACGTCATTGTGTCCGGCGGAAGCTGTCAGTAGCTTAATTACTGTTGTAATTATTGAACCCTGAACCAGTTAGAGCGAGAATTTAAACTTCATTTCGCTGTGGTGATTTACCACACTAATAGCTTGCCCACTTAACCCCAGATCGAGTGGTCTGGGTTCGAGTCCAGGGGTCCGTTTCTCGAAAGTCCCGGAAACTTTTCGGGCCAGTAAAGCCATTGCAAAGCCTGGAACCGTACGATTACAGACCTGTTTTATTCACGTATTCCTCAGACGTCGTTCCAGGCGTTTGCAATGGCTTTACTGGCCCGAAAAGTTTCCGGGACTTTCGAGAAACGGACCCCTGGACTCGAACCCAGACCACTCGATCTGGGGTTAAGTGGGCAAGCTATTAGTGTGGTAAATCACCACAGCGAAATGAAGTTTAAATTCTCGCTCTAACTGGTTCAGGGTTCAATAATTACAACAGTAATTAAGCTACTGACAGCTTCCGCCGGACACAATGACGTAGGATTCCTTATCTCTGCTAAGTGGAATATCAAGGCTCGAGATATTTCTTCATAGTCTGGGTATTAACAAGCATTAACTGACCCAACTATAACGTAAAGAAATTTATGCTTTTTCAAAAACAGGAGTGTTACAAATTGTTGTTACCTTGACTGGAGCACTACAATAAATAAAATTTCTCAGCAGCTGAAGTACTTTCATGAGCTCAATCATGCACGGGTCTTCCTGCAAATAATAATCCGTCAAGTTGTAATATCGTTTTTGTTCGTTTGTTTGATTGTAAAATATCTACACGAATACAACACACCGCTACGATACTTCAAGCGCCTTAAGCCTTGTCCAAACGGGGATTAAACAAACATTTTCTCGTTTGGACACCTTGTTTGACCGTGTTTGATAAAATTTGAACGACGTCAAACATTTGATAAAACATTGTAACACATTTTGTTCGTTCAAAACAGCTTGGCCACTCAGTGCAACATTAACATGCTTAGTCACCACAGAAATTTTACAGAGGGTTTCACATAACTTTTGACGAACGGGTTCCGAAATTTGTTCGGAAATTCCGAAGTTGGCGACGAACTTTGCAATTTGCTCAGGTAGTTACCAATCTTGTTAAGAACTTCGCCACGAGGTTGGGAACTACGTTGCGAACTTCGCTACGATTTCGCGAACTTCTTGATCCAAAGTTATGGCCGATTTAGAAAATTGTATGTCTCTGTTTACGGACAAACTAGACCAAAAAACCTACGATTTCATTTTTCAAACTCTAGTCACCAACCAGTTCACATCAAGGCTTCAACTAAAATTGCTGACATCAGAACAACTTGACTACATGTTTTCGAAGGATCTCGCGCTGGGAGCGAAAGCTCTTCCCGTACATCATGTCGATTTACTGAAGGATGAATCACCTTTACCAACGAAAACCAAAGAACGAAGGAAGGAAGTGACATGGAAATGAAACTGGGAGCGAAAGCTCTTCCCGTACATCATGTCGATTTACTGAAGGATGAATCACCTTTACCAACGAAAACCAAAGAACGAAGGAAGGAAGTGACATGGAAATGAAACTTCGACTGCTACAGAGTCACGCAGAGTAAGTTTGATATGTTCCACAAGTTTGCACGTGGTCACAGGTGTTCAGTCGGCATA
>JAHPZR010009245.1:35000-92500 GCA_019787425.1 Platygyra sinensis | reverse complement strand
ACGTAACAGCGGCCATTTTGCAAGCTATTCTCCATATTTTTAATCAGGAAATGAAACTTTTCCTTTTGGGGGAAATTGTTATTGTTGCGACTAATTGGTAACAGGACATCATCTCGTCCAATTCAGTCTGTAATCATACTCGTAATAAACAAATCAGACCCCCTCTTCGCGGTCGTCCGATTGTATGATTACAGACCGAATTGGACTCCACTCAGTCCTATTACCATTAATTGTTAAATATAGTTAAATGAAATTTAACATAGTTAACAACTAGGAGCTTATCTGGTGAGTAGCGTTTTTGTAGGTGGTGTTAGTATCTTGGCCATCTGTTAGCGTTTGTTGAGCGTTTGATGCATTCTGTAGCATTTTGTTGTAGTTTGTGAATGCACAGAGTTATGACCGGGAGGTAGTCTGGTCAGTGGCGTTCTTGTAAGCGTTGGCCAGTGTCCTGGCCGGGTATTAGCGTTTGGTTTAGCGTTGGTGTGTTTCATAGCGTTTGCAGCAGTCATATGGCCGTGGGAGCCCTGGGGCTGACGTTGTCCAGCGGCATTCTTGGTTAGTTCACGCGTTGTCTCCCATGTGCTTGCAGCGTGTTTAGTACTCTGTTAGCGTGGCGTTTGTGGGTCAGTTATTTGTCATTTTGTGGTTCTCGGTGTTCCCTCCCTATCCCCCCCCCCCCCCCCCTATAATTTCTTTCCACTGAGCTATCTGGCTAGAGTGTGACGGGTGCCTGAGGCAGAGGGGGGCTTGGCGCGGGGGGCTCGTGGCTTGGTTGCGGGTTGGGCAGGTCAGTCGGGTGTTCTAGTGCCTTGGGGTTGTGATTGCGGTTGCAGCCCCCGGGCTTCTTGGGCACCCACCCTCCACTAGCGACTTGGGCGTTAATTAGTCTTAATTAGAGCTATAATTTAGCAACTTGGCGCCTTGAGGAATCCGTTGTTTTACAAGAATACATGATTTGAATGGTTTAATGTTGAACTTGTCAAAATTGGATCAACTTCCCAGGTTAAGGAAACAAACATATAATGTTAAAGTTCCTCCCTCAGTGCTAACTCACTTGGTGATACTGCTCAGGATCTGGGCCTTGTTTAGGGCTGTAATTACGTTCCCAGGTGCTAGGAGCACTAAGTTGTTCATGAGCCTTGCCGTGGCACCAATAAGACCCGGTGTCACGGAGGACCTCACAGAGACTGAGGAGGCTCCTGATGGGGCCACTGAGCTGACTGCGCTACTGACATCACTACTGCTACTTGCACTGGACATGCTATAGAGAAAAAAAACAGACAACGTTCTCTTCTCAATAAGTAATCAACTAATTTATGTAACTAAAAATCAAACTACAAGTCTGAAGTGTCGATGAGCAAATAGTTAAAAACAAGCGGATTACCGGTAGTTGGAAACTTAAATGGACAGAAGTGAAAAACCCGCAGTTCTCTAGAGTCTCCTTACGTTTACAAAACATCAGCTACTCAAGAGAAAATTAACGTTAAAATTAGGAAATATGCTTGTGGGAAATTCCTTTCGTTGTGTACGTGCACGCACTCATTTGCGCAGCGCTAATGACGCGAAAATTGTGCGCAGTAGGGATGCGCAATGCAATACTGAGGAGTCACCTTAAATATGTGTCGAGTTTGAGAATAACACGGGAGCATAGAGTTGGCAATAAATGTTGGCAATAACACATTCTCTTTACGTAAGCGCATGTTTGCTAAACACACAGTTGTGATCTAGCTTATGTTGTTGCAACAGCACTCGCTTTACACCAAACATCAAAATCAACCAAAACCGTTTTAAACAGTAATAAACAGAGGTTATGGAACCGAGAAGGTTCTTTCTTGACTTGTATGCATTTCATTCGCGTTCGTAGCCTTGACCGTGAACCTACCCACTTGGAAGACCTCTCTCGTTGATTAAGGGAACCAACGAGGTTGGAGTTCTTGACAGCTGTGTTTCAGGCGCAGACGATGATACCCCTGATAGCACTGTACTTGAGGTGTGTGACGCCACAGAAAACACTCCGGGGCTTGCTTTACCATTAGCAGATTCTGTCACTATGGTCTGAGCCTCCGAGCTCACACTGCCTGACTGGGACTGTGACGTTGACCCAAGGGGCTTGTATGGGATGTCTGTATCAGTGCCTGATGAGAAGGACACAGTAGCAGAGCTTTGGCAGGCCCTGGATGTTCCATGTGGGACCATCAATGGAAGGGCACTAGTTGTTAGCATGGTTGAGACCTTGTGGAAAAACTTGAAGTGTTCAAGAAGGGGAAAGAGATCTTGGAGGCCCTTGGAGGTGTTCTAAATAGGAACAATAAGAAACTGTTTATAATACAGAAAATATTTGTGCGTTTTTCAAGAGCGTTGTCTGGTTTCGAGATGGTAACTCCAAGGCAGTTGTCAGGTCCTTCTTTTTCTATGTTTTGGAATAACATAAATTTCACTCTGTTAAGGTTTGATGACTTGGGCCCCTACAACATCAGCAGCAGTGACCAAAAGAGCTCGTGTCTCTGTGATCCACACGCTAGCCTATGGCAAGAAGCTGGGTTGTCTCTCCCTGAAGCAGCTAACAAGCTGGCAATAGGTAAAATGGGTAAACCACAGCGCTATACTGGCAAATTTGTAAGCAATGTACAGTATGACTGTACCTTAAGCTGATCCGGCGGTGCTGACTCTAAAGTATCCATGTTAGGTGATAGTCCACTGGTCAAACTGCATAACAGTAGAGCCGCCTACGAGAAATCCATTAAAGCAGGTTAAAATGTATTCCGTAAACTGCATTCCTTTTAAAAGGACCCATCTGTGTCATGTATAAGTCACAGGCATTCCGCACTATGCTGGGTTTTCAAACTAGAAGTATTAAGCGTTATCTGGATGGAATGTTACTCTTTTCATTCGCATTCATTCATAATTCATGAACGAGCGAGTATGGAAGGCATTACTGACAACAGTGAAGAAATACAAATGTACCTCGAACTTGTGAGCAGATGGAGTCGGTAATTTTGACCGCTACTTATCTAGAGTTTTAAAAATTCTTCGCACTGAACTTTGAGCATTGCGGACATTTTTCTCGTCCGAGCATAGTTTTTACAACTCGATTTGGGGGCAAATCTACTTCTTAGCCTCATAAAGCTAAAGTATCAGTGCTCATAAAGCTAAAGTATCAATACTAATCGCTTTTCGTTGGCCATTGTTTAACTGTTTAATTAATACATTTGTAATTATGTAAATTTATTTGTTGTAACTTTGTGTGCTGTTTGTGTCTGTCTGTTTTTTAGCCTGATTGTTGTATTATTGTAAGCCCCCTTGATAAGCCTAGGTGCTTTGGGGCAAACAATGGAAAATATGTTTAAATAATAATAAAAAAAATCAGACTAAAACGAGAAATGAGCCAGAAACGACATCTAGACAGAAGCACATTTTCGGTAGTTGTTTTTGTTATATTTTGTTTCTTCACAACTGACGTTTCTTAACGAGCTCTCAAACCTCTACACGCTATATGTGTTAGAATTGAAGATACTGATTCCATTTGTGAAAAGCGATCTTAAACCTCTATGTGTACCAGTCTGGTTAAAGGCAGAGTAATGCGCAAGGCCACAACAAGATTAGAATCTCTTTATAACTGAACCATTGCTAAACTGCAATAAGACTAACCTGTTGTCGAACAAAACCACATTCCACTTCATCTAACAGAATGGCGAACACAAAGCCCCACAAGCCCCCTACAAACTTCTCTCCAGCCTTCTCTAGTTCTCTGCGGCCGTGCTCGCTGTCAGCAAGGCTAGTGCAGATACAAAGGCCAATCCAACGAACATCAGGCCAGCGGTCTGTCACCAAAGGTACCAGCCAAGGTAGGGGCTCTTCCTGGGGATCTTGACTTCGTAACCAGTGCGAGACCCAAGCCTAAGAGAACATGAAAGGTACCTTAACCTTCCTTTAGAAAAGACATAATTTCAACAATTGTTTTAAACACACACAGATACAATTCTTTGAAATATGTAGCTAATATTCCTGGGACATACAATGTGGAAAATAGACACTCCGAATCTTTCAGAAGCGGTCTTGGTTAGCACAATCACTGTTCATTCGTTTTTTCTACTTTTTTGTTGTTCAACGCCTTTATTAGTACGCTATTAAAACATCGTTCAGTTCAAAGCTGAGTTTCTTCGAGAAGAAGACAACAAACCATCCAAGTGTGGTATGAAAGAGAAAATGTACATCTGAAGGCTTAAAATACCTCATTTGATTCAAGGATAAAAATAAGTCATCCAATCCGAGAGGAATATCTGCACCTGAAATCTCTTTTCTACTTAAAATTTGATAAATTACCGTCACATTAAGCTATGATGTATTACCTGCCCTGGATCAATGGCAGACATCTCATGTGTAAGCTGCACGAGACAGAGACTGGAATAATATGTGACACCTTTACCCATAAACGACAAACTAGCACCAAGTCTGCCAGCATGGAAGGCCAGAACCACCTAAGGTTGAAACATATTACAGTACTATTTTAAGAGCTGAAAATTATGCGTCAATGCCTGCTTGTAAAGGGTGGTACTTCAGTGTGTGTGGCTTTTGCAGGGTAAAGTCGTTAAAGTATTACTTTACCTTAGCACAATGGATTGAACGCAGGAGGATTGGTAGTACTCCAGTGTTAGCATCTGGGTAAGAGTGGGTTTTAGAATATTTATAAAGGAAGGTTCGACAACTAGAGTTCACCTCTTCTTCAGAGACAAGACGGATCTTATTTGTCGTCTAGAATCACTGGTCAGTTATCATCAGTTTCTACCCTACTCCCTATAGAAGATGAGATGCTAGTCCATCACTGATTAACCTTGCTTGCCAGATATCCTCCAAAGATTTGCGAGCACCAACTACACTCATTAAAACATTTGAGTGCAGTAACGTTCTGTGCGTGTGAGGACAAGACACACTGCAGCGCCTAGGACTACAATAGGCTGGAATTTCCCTGGATCACAACACCAGGCAACCAGATGTAAAGCCATTTTACAGTCAAACTAAGTGAAGCGTACCCCTCAAGATTGCATTAACGAACTGATTATTTGAAACTTCAACCCGCTAGTCGTTTCAAGAATGCAATAATGAATTGATTATTCCAATATTGAACTCGCTCGCTCGATCCAAGAATACGGCTAACGGGTTCCGTTTTCGAAAACTCAATGCACTGTTGCGACTAGTGGGTTTCAAACCTACTAGCCTTTTCTAGAATGCAATATTGAATTGATTTTTCGAAAACGGAACCCGTTAGCCGTATTCTTGGATCGAACGAGCGAGATCAATATTCGAGTAATCAATTCATTATTGCATTCTTAAAACGACTAGCTGGTTCAAGTTTCAAACAATCAGTTCATTAATGCAATCTTGAGGAGTACGCTTCACTTAGTTTGACTGTAACACTTCTGATGCGTACAAGTTAGAGCTTAAAGTAAAAAACCTACCTGTACCAAAGATGTCATTAGCTGTATGCACAGACTCATTCCTTGTGAGAATTTACAGTACGAGCTCCAATGCGGCTGCGCAGTGATGTGAGCCAAACAGACCAATGAGGTCTCAAGAACAGGGAGATCATAAAACTGTGGATTATCTGCTAAGTCAAGATTCAGAGCCAAGGCATAAGCCAGGTCACCGATAAATATCCTTTCTTTATCCAGTCTCCAAGCCTTGGTATACCGGGCCAAGCTCTTCACCAAAGTGACCAGGAAAGAAAGGAGATGCTTGCGCAGTGCTCTGTAAACGAAATTTCGTTCGACAAGAAACAAGAGAAGGTAAACATTCGTTGATAATTACATTTATTACACGACTAAGTTAGTTCAGAGGGCCAATCACTAAAATCAGCCAATCAGATTGCTCCGTTGCCGGTCCAATATTCTTTAAGTATTGGACCGGGCACTGTCCCGAATGATCCCGCACGAAGATTTCTCGTAGTTTTACTTTTTTTTTCTAAAAGTATTTACTCCACATAAAATGTTATTTTTGTTTTCATCCAACTTTGTTTTTCTTCTTTTTGGAAACGTCAGACGTGAGTAAACGTTCAGTTTGCCGTAAATAAAAATTGCGCGCTTGAAGTTTATGGTGTCTTTGCAGTCTATCATTTGGGTTTTTCTTCAGTCGTGTAATAAATCTCTTATTAACCAAGCTTGCTCGGAACCGTACTAGGAGAATATCGGCCCTTGGTCTTTTTTGTACGGTCCTCGCTGCGCTCGGTCCATACTGTCAAGACCTCGGGCCCTCGCGCTTGGTTAATAAGATATATGTACCTCGACTTTGACTTATAGCTAAATGATGTTGCAGGTGATCCCCAGTGAACCATTGAATACACTGTTCCTTAAAAACTGACCAAGCTCGTGCGATTGCCCTGTTATCAAGTTCCGAAACTGAGGTAAATACTGATAGTAATAGCAGAAGAAAGTCGATCTAGATCCCAACCACAAGCCATTAAACTCCACCCATTTTGGGGGCATGGCATTTTCCAGTTTGCAAACAAATCCTCACCACTTGTTGATTTTAGTGTTCTGTTTTCGTTTATTGCAGAACTTTTTTTTACAAGCGCAACGTTTTGTCATAAATCACCATGCAAAAGATGAACCGTCTAAGGCTTTTGTCAAGACAGCAGCCGGTTTGACCTCTCAGTAGTTCATATAGTGTGATCGTTCGGGTGAGTGTAGTTCTGGAAAGAACTGTTGTTGGTGACTGACGTTTCGACAACCTGAGAGGACGTCATCTTCATTGACAAGTGAATAGTGTTTGTCAGTCGATGATGTTATAAGTCTGGTCGGTTGAAAGTGATTGGTCAGTTTAGCCATGATGGTATTGGCTGTAAGACTAGTGTTAAGTTTGTCAGCAGTCATGACAAACTTCAGGCTGTCGAATCGTCAGTCAATAACAACAGTTCTCTTCAAAACTACCCTCACCTGGACGATGGCACCGTACGAACTGCTTTCGTTAATATCAGATATTGGCTAAATAGCAAACTCTATCGCAAAGGGTGAAAACGCACTTTAAATCAACAGTGAAAATATGGTTCTACAAAGTTTGGGAACGTCAGAGACGTTTGTATACTGGGTTACAAACTTGCCAACTTTGCGAAATCGTAAATGTCGTTCTTTACTAATAGTAGAGTTCTCGTTTTCAGCATCTCGACATATTTTGGCTACATAGCTAGACTAGTACGTTGGTTGGTGACGAAACTTTCTGGTAACCCTTACAGATCACACATGGCTGTGTTGTAAACAGCTGTAGTACCCACCTTTTTGATTCAGAAACAGTTTGTGAGCCTGCAGTAGCTTGGACGTTTCTCAGCATAGTCATCTGAGGTCCATCTCTTTGTAACACAGTCCTTGCTACCCAGGCCACCACAGGTTCTGGAGATTGACGGGGACTGGAGAGGATCATGTCCAACACTTTAAGCAATTCAATGAGTAAGCTGTCATCGTCACTGCTATTTGGCACCACTTGAAGATATCTATATTGTTATGTGGAGAAAGCATTTGGGCGCTGTTATAGAAAATATGACACAACACATCTTAAGTACTCAAAAAAAAAAAACACAAGGGAGTTTAAGAAGCTACTGCGGCGACGCCGAAGACAACGTCGATTAAAAAAGTAAATTTACATTTTACCTAAGAATCTCGGGATACTCTTAAGTCATTCACTTTGTTTATCACTGTCAAAGCTATGATGAAACTGAAGAAAGGACACCGTAATAAATTTGAAATTGAATTTCAAAAAATTAGCCGTCGTAGTTCACGTTCTTCAGACAACGCAGTAATGGTCATTTCACGTTGCTGTTTTTTAGAGCAGGGCAAAGAAATGTACAAAGAATTATAACGCTCGTGCACAGCCATTGTTTTGCTCATTAAACCTTTTGTTTAGCGAAGTTCCCGTTGTCGTTGCCGTCGTGGTTTTCTTAAACTCCCTACAGAGTGATAATAATAAGGCTTTGGGAAAAGAGGCACATTTTCAAGGAGTTCGCGGGAAAAGTTAGCCTACCGTCTATTCGCGTTAACAAAAGTTACGCTAAGTTACCTTTCGAAGGCGTTTTCCCATTTCAAAGTGTACAACACCTCCACAGCGAGTCTTTGCTTCACAGCAGGTATCGCTGGGCCCTTATCGGCCAATAGGTGCGCCATTATGTTAGTGAGGGCCACCTTCACATCATAGTGTGAGCCTGCGGACTCCATGCACAGCAGTTGATTAGAAAGTGCTATGGTGATGTGGCTACAGCTAAGCAGATCAGCATCAAGAGTTCTCCACTGCAAGTCTCGCCAGTACCTGAGGAAAGCAATGATTTATATAGATTATTTTTATTTCCATCGCATGTCTTACAGATGATCCTAAGCTTGCTTTCGTGGTAACAGCTTGTTTTTACCCATTGCTGTTACTGACATTGATATTGGGACTACTGGCTTTTTCACCATGATATTAGGTCAAAAAACGTGCAAAAACAACTAGCCAAAATACAAAAATAATTTCCTTATTCGATGGTTTATCATTTAATACATATATCTTATTAGACGTTTTGATGTGTAGTATCGCTGAGTATTTTTACGAGTTATGCCGTATTTTTGCGAGCCCGTAGGGCGAGTCAAAATACAAACAACGAGTAAAAATTCTCAGCGATACTACACAACAAAACGTGTAATAAGAGATTTATTATCCAACACGCCAAACTGGTATGTTCGTGCGAGCGAATTTCGTAGATATTTATGTACAGGGAATGCGTGATAGAAGTATGCGAAGCGGAACAGAATTGGCGCGAGAAATCCAGCTAACTGATTGGTCAACGGCACGAAACCTGTCTAACCGGTCCTCTGGAGTACAAAGACCGCGTGATATTTGTACTCGTCTTGAAGCGTTATTTGTACTCTGCGAAGTGCAGTTGGATAATAAGTGGGGGTATTACACTATTTGATCATATTTTACCTCGTATACATTTGGACAACCCTTTTTCAGATCTCCTATAAAAAACCAACAACTGCATCGCTAAATAGAGGTTGGGTACCTGAGACCAGGAGTTCCCCCTATTTTGCAGCCAGCTCCTAGATGGAGACCGCAAATCCTGACAGAAGCGAGCCCTAGCGGAAGGGGGAGACAGGCACTCGCCACACTGAATTAACAGAGGCAAGCGGGAGGGAAGGGATGGGGAATGTTTCAAGACGTGCTCCCATGCAAAAACAACACTCACGATAAACGCTATTGCTGTGAAGTCTGCCAACACGAGCACATGGAATCCTGGTGCATGCATAAATCAAAAACACCGCTTTCTACCACGGGAACGCAGGCGCTCTTTGTTGTTCATTCCATTAAATTGCAATCTTTCAAAAGTTACGACCAATAAATGCTGCACTGAACGTGAAACGTTTACGCTAGAAAAAAATCGACAATGAAATGGTGCTTCTCTCTTGAAGGAGGTCACGGGCATTTTAAATAATGAGTGCTGCCGAACATTAAAAGATGCAATTTTCTTAGCAGCGATGTAGTTATAAAATGCAACATTTAGTGTCTCACCCTATCTCCTTGTCAGATTGCGTTATGTCCTCCACTCCTTTTACCTTTGATAGGTTTTCGATATTCTCATGCCAACCTAGGTTCCAGGCTAACCTCAACCTGGAAACAGCTGGTTCTGATGTCAGCGTGTCTTTCTCCTGAAGGCCTGGGACTTGGTGAACACTAACAGGGGTGTGGACAGGGGGAGAGAATGGTAACTGGAATCTGCCAGAACAAAAAGAAAGGAAAATTTATCTACAATAGCATCACTCTAAATAATTCTAATTGCATCTATATGCAGCACTCACAGTATTGATAAAGCGATAAATTTAGAGGACCCGGACCAAGTTCGTATGTTCTTCTTCTGATCGTCGGTGTGATCGTAAAATGCAACAGTGTAGTCTGGTACAAGTACATCAATGACCAAAATTCTGATAATTAAATTACTCAGCTCTTATTAACCGAGAAGGAGGTCTGTAAGAGAGAATCTTGACCGAGGTCGTGAGTGCAAATCGAACGCAGTGAGGTCTGTACACAAGACCGAGGTCAAGATTTAGCTCTTATTGTCCGAGCAGGAGGTCTGTATGGGAGAATCTAGACCGAGGTTGTGAGAACAGACCAAACGCAATGAGATTCTCCCATACAGACCGACTAAGGTCGGTTGATAACTAAGACCATGTTTATTACTGTATATGGCAAACAAGAAAAATTTAATTCGTTTAATGCAACTAGTTTGTACTAAATGACATTTTACTTGCGAACGCCGATGAGCTGAACTTAATTCTACCAAAGTTTGATCGTCCTCTTTACTTCCTCGGGGTTGCGACCAGATCGAGGAATAGAAGGTCTGTTATCAACACGTGGATTCAGTCTGAAGAATGTCTTTCTCACCAGCTCAACTTCCTAGCAATTTGATTTCATTAACTTTAACATACCTTCTAACGAGAGATTTTGGCAGGCTGAAAGGGATACCCCTATCATCATGAGGCAGAGTGACTGCAACCTCATCAAAGAGTAGAAGAACCATAAGGCAGGAAGCTTCATATTTAACTTGACCATTAAGCTGGCATAGTAAGGCACTCCTGTCAAGAGAATAAAATAGGTAATTAAAGTATCTAAGAGTTTGTACGGGAAAATAATGCTTTTTAACCCTAAACGAAGCTCGCGGCTTCTGTAGTAGGAGGCCAAACACGAACAGCTTAAAATATGCTGCAATGTCCATTTTCTACAGCCGTACATTAGATGATAGAAGCATTTTTAACTTTAAGATACATCACAGATAACTAAATGCACATTCAACTGCTTTACTGGTTTTGTCTCTTGCCTTTCTATAGTCAATACTAATCTGTCATTTGAACATGAGAAGAGCAGAAAATGCTGCTCTCTAATAGAAACGCTCAAAGATGTTTCAATTATTTAAAGTTCTTTTGTATCTTCATGAACCATGGATTACCTTGTGATCAGAGTGTAAGTGGATAATTTCGTTGCTAGCCAGTGTCTACAGGTCCTGTTATACTCAGCTAACAGCCTCAGAATAGTCAGACAAGGAGGTATGAGCTCTACCCTAGGACAAGGTGTGGTCGAGGAGTGCAGGGGAGCATCCTGATCCAGTACTTCATGAAGAAAGGACATGCAAACTTCATCTGTATGTTCCTGTAGCATAGGCTCATGCCACTGAGGATCTAATAAAAACAAAATGGGAAAAGGAAAAGAAAAAAAAATTATATAACCTCACCATATTATGGCAACACTCATTTTTGCTAGCTACTCACGCAAGGTTGATTGTCTAAAGTAATTAGTAAGAAAGAACAATTACCGTATGCGTGAACAGGAAAATATTTGGCTCGAGGTCAGGACGTATGGCCCAGCGAAGCGAGGTCCTTGCTTCCTAACCGATACCTTACTCATATGGCCACTTTGGTGTTTGCTTCTGATTAAGTTGTGAAGGTCTTCATTTGTGAGTAGCGTCGGTTTTCTTTCCGTGCTTTCGATGTAAGTTGGCGACTGAAATAGTCCTGCATCGGTCCAAAATTTGCTGTCAGAATGTTCCCATTCCTACGCTCACTTTGAAGAGAACATTTTGCAGGGCCATAGGCGTTTCTAGTAGGGCCGAACGCGTTTTCTGGCGCAATCACGCCGGTGCGTACGGCCCTCATACGAGACCATTTTTAACGGGTCATATGATTAAAGAAAGTATTACAATATAGAGGTCATTTCCTTTGTCATGCAGTTTCAACGAGGTAAACATCCTGTTTTCTATTGTTAATCACATTCTCTCAATGTTATTCTTCTAAATATGAATTCTACCTTGCAAAATGATGGCCAGCTGCTGTGCTGAGGACTTCCTTAATGCAACATCCAAGGACGAAGATGACATAATGGAATGAAGATTGAGAATTTCACTCTTGTCCATGCTTGTGTGTGATACTGGGGCGTGCGCATGAACAGAAGATGTTAGCTGATCCACGATAAATAGATCTGCGGCATTGTTTGCATGAATACCATGAAATACACTTTGTCTTTTCCCGCTGCTTGCTTCATTTGTCAAATGCCAGACAACCGATTCCAAGCCCTTGCTGCGTAGTTTAGGGTCCTTTACAAACATAAGGCGCAGTGCAGCCCTTAGCCTCTCTAGAGTTGGTAACGTTATGATGTCTCCTTCAGCAGTGACATGTCCTCCTGTGGCGCCCTTGGATGCTACAAGCTCCAGTATGCACTGATCTAGGGCTGGATCAACCAACAGTGAACCTTGCAGCTGGGGAAGTGAGGCTACTATTCCATCTAAGAGTTTCTTCCACAGTTCTCCACTCATGCTGAGGCGGCCCAGAAGGAGGGTGGTGATAAGTTCTACTGCAACATCCTGGACCTGTTTGAAAAATATATAGAAATCGCCACTTAAGAAATGAAAAGAAATCTGGGGCAAACCTCATCTCACAATCACTTATGGGACCATTAATGGAGACAAAACGAAAGACAAGAAGCAATGTCCACAGAGGAAATGGGGCTCACTTTAGATTTCTTCTCATTTTTAAAGTGGCAAATTATTTCATGAAGTAGTGAAAGAACTGACCTTTCCATCTTCATCATAGATCCCAAAACAGCAGATTTGATGCAGCACTGCCCTGTCCAAAATAAACAGTGCTTTTTGGCAGACCACAGAAAAGGGTTCAGTCACATGACTAACACTGCAGGCTTCTTTCACCAGACTTAGTGATACTTTGTAAGCTTGCAGTCTAACTTCAGAAGTAGGATGAGCAAGCAACTGAAGTACTATTTTCTGGCAAACAGGGATGGCCCGTTCATCTGCTTGACTTAATGGATCACAAACCCTACTACAGATTTTCAGCGCCTCACAGATGAATTCCATGTGCTTGTGATATGTCACACTTGGTAAAGATTTTTGAACAAGGTTTGCGAGTTCTTTTAGGGAGTTCCCAAGTTCCTACAGATAAAAGACGAATCAAAAATGGTAACACAATGAATGTTATATCTGAAACTACTTGGAGTACCACTTTTGGTAGAAAAGCCCATGCATTTCCATCAGTGGGGGACTACCCATTGCCTACCTTGACTCTACATGCTTTTAAGAATTTGCAAGTGCTGGTCATTGATTCACACATTTCTTGAGCGAACATGCACAGTTTGTGTGAATATGGATCCAGAACAGCCAGGTACTTCATTGCAGCAGGTCGCAGATGAGCATGTGTAACAGCCATGAGCTCATCCATGGAAAGGAGCCACATTACTGTAGTTACTTCAGAAGGAACCACTTTACAAGCCTAGAAAAACATGTAACAAAGAAACTTAGTACATAAAATGCAAACCAAAGAGCTTCCAATTCAAGAGGAAATCAGTACTTTTGACTTTTTTATTTTTATTTAATTAGTTACTTTCTCATAAAACATTGACTTTACCATTTCCAGAGGCACCAAGTTTTCCAAAAATTGTAGCAGAAATGTTGCCAGATTGATAATTGTCAGTCGATGTACTGGTAGTGTATGCCTTAAAGGCTTGAAACCTTTCTCTTTATCATCATCAGGTCCTAGCTGAACATAATATTTGATGTGGTGCACTATGCTCTCACCCAAGCTCTTCATGACATTAATAAGAGAAGTGGCCTGAAGAAAAAAAACACAGACATCTATAGTTTTGTTTTTTAGTTTTTATCAAGAACATGTTTTTGTACAGAACATGTTTCTCATATAGCTCACACCAAATAAACCTAAGAGATTTCGGTGTCTTTGGTGCACAGGGTTACAGCGAGGATACTTAAGCCATGAACACTTTTAATGTATATTTGTTTGTACATTTTTTTAGTGACCATAGAATGCAGGCTCGTCCTTTTGACAAGAGTATTTAATGTTTTTACACTTACAAAATGCTACTTGCAGCACTGTGCATCATAAGAAGAGCCTTTATTCCTTAATTGTTGAAAAAAAAACTGTGTTTACAGTTCGAGTGTCCTTACTGTAAACTGTGATGTCTGGCGGTTTCCTGGGAGAGTACTTTATCTTTAACTGCTTATTAGCTTAAAGTGTCACCATTATCAGAAAATTGCAAACCTAGACCTGCCACAATGCTATCAAGATTGAGATTCTCCCTGTACAGACTCCTGAGACTGAATATTTAAGTTGTGTACTAATGTTGTTTTGCTATGCTTTTGCAGGCCCATAATCTGCCTGTGGGCACCACAGGAGCATAATGCCATAGAGTTGTCCAATCAGAGCACATGTCATATCGGTAATAAATGCTAGCCATATTATAAACAAAAGTAACACCAGCTAAAACCGTCTTGTGTCATGTTATTTTCAGTAATATTACCACATGCATGAAAATACATGTAGATGTACATGTATCATCTTCACTAACCATCAAAGAGTTCAACTTGATTCCACTTCTCCACAGATCATCAGGAAAAACTTTTGTCATCAATCTCAGAACTTTGTGTAACAAGTTCACTGCAGACTCGATTATGGCTGAATCAGTACACAAGGGTCCCTGAAAAATGGTTACAACTCTAGAGAGTAGAATGATACAAAACTCCTCCAAGGAGAGTTGGTTAAATTGTAGTGCTTCGGTTACCATTTCATCTTCATCCTCATCACTTGCTTGGGAGGCTTTGTTCTCAGATAGATTAGAATTTGACTGATCATCACTAAACAATGTAAACAAGTAATTAAAAGTGTATTCAACTTCCTGCTCATGAGAGACACTATACAGTTAAGTGTTTAGAGACAGCAACTGGGTAGAATGAGTGTAAATATTAGCGGTGACAAAAGAGAAAGAGCTCTACATGTAGGAAAAAAGTGAAAATTAGAGTGTAATAGGAGCAAATTGAAACTGAACTATTCCTCATGAACCATGTTACTTTTATATCATAATTTTCCTTTCTGCCATAACTCTGAAATGATGCTGATGCATTATGCAACCCAAAAGTCATTCTAAGTGTGTGTGAGTGGGAAGCTCAACTTGGTAGATCAAGACTCATTCATTTTTGTAAAGTCAACACAGAACTGGGACGTTCTTTCTTGTTTTGGCATGACCAATAGGGGGTGTAATGGTCTTGTGTATAGTGATTATTATTTTTTATTTTTTTGGTACATAACCACCATCAGTTACTTGCTTTTGTTTGTTTTCACCATGATCAACAAGTGCACAGTTAGGTATCTGTAGTTACCACAGTATTGTTATCCTCCTTTTGGTAATCTCAACCAATAAGTTATGTATCATTTTCTTGTACATGTACCAATAAAACGTTTCCTATGAAGCCTCCTTTGTCATATGTGTCCTTGGAAATGAAAGTGCATACTGTAATTTACTCTTATCTTTCAGTAGGAATTAGTTCATAACAGACAACAGCTGCTGAAAGCTAATCTTAACTTCTGCTACAGGTTGCAAATCCAACATTAACGGGTCACAAATATAGTCTCTCCTCTGCATGCAAATATGCTTGTTCGTCAAAACTGACTGGTCCACTATTATACAGTGCTAGATGATAACAAAGCACCATGAATTTATCATAAGGTTCTAAAAGTGACAACCCTTGACTCATTGCTTTCTTTTACTTTCAAGGGGTCACTACTGTGGCTGAAAAAAGTGTTAGAAAAAGTTGATGTGACTGAGCTCTTTTTGCAATGTAAAGGATGCAGGGCTCAAAATAATTTTTGAACGGTGGCCAGTCGTGTTGACCGGCCAAACCAATTTTAGCTCGGTCATGTCTCGTTTTTGGCCGGTCAAAATATTGAAAATACTTATTTCGAAGAATTTCTCCATTAAGCCAAAAATATCGCCTCATATGCACAAAAAGGTTTTGTTAAAGAGCATAAATGTTTTAATCCCTAAAACTAAAACTTAAATATGTTTGCAATGTGCATTTCCACAGGCAGTGGGCTCAGACTGCATTCTTCTCAAAACTTGAAATGCAGGGCTGCCAGTGATAACAACAATCAAAACTCGCTCTATTATTAACCGTAGTTACTCTGCATATAGTTTTATATTAATTTACGACTTACGTTGGATGTGATTTTGGTTGTAAACACTTTCAGTTTTTAAAAAACCCTAAGGCCCTGTCCACACGTATACGGATATTTTCCGCCTCCTATTTTGTAACTACAAGCTGCTGAGATATTTTATGATTTAACTGTTTATATTTTTTAGAAATAAAGCAAATAATTTCTTTCTAGTAATTGTTTGGAAACCGCATACATGACCGGTCAAAATGACCGCCAAACCCAAATTTTGTCCGGACAAATTGTCATCTTAGCCGGACATTGTCCGGTGACCGGCCGTTATTTTGAGCCCTGGGATGGCAATTAAAAACAGCCTACATCCTTTAAACCCTGGCCAAACAGAGTCGCAAGTAGACGCAAGTTGGGAACTTGGGTCTACTTGGCCAGGTTTTGCATGCACTTGCGTTGACTTGCAATGACTTGCACTCACTTTGGTCAAGATCAAATTTTCACGTAAGTCGATGCATGTTTTTCACCGTTTGGCCACCCAACCCAAGTCAACGCAAGTCGAGTAACGTCCATGAACCTTTTATTAGCCAATGAAATACAGGATAGTCTGCCTTAAAACGTCTTTTTTTGCGACTTGCGTATACTTCAGAGGAAATTTGCGAGTCCGTTTGGCCGCCCAACACAAGTCTCTACGCAAGTTCAACTTGTGTCCACTTGCGACTACTTGCCGGTCCCTTTGGCCAGGGCTTCACTGCCAGGTATGCTGCAAGGTGAGACAAATTTATCACAAATGCAAAGACACACCTGTCAACTCCTCCATCTCCAGTTTCTCTTACATTTGAAACCTGATGATCAGTGCCTTCATTCTTTGTTTCTACTGATACAGTGATATGTCGGTATTTCCAGCAGTCTGTTCAATTAAACAATATGTTCCCTTTAAAAGGCATACCACATTAAAAAAACTCTGCTCAGATGAAGAACACATGCATGCATAACATGAGTGCAGTTTAGGTGGTAACAGTTGGTTGCAAAATGCTCTCTATACCAGACATCAGAACAAGGCACAGTTAAAGGAATCTGAATCTGGAATCAGCCCATGTACACTACACAGGAAATTGTACAGGGCTGGACAAGAACACAAGATTTTAAAGACTAGCTCATGTTGAAACACAGAAGGACAGACTCAATTTAAAAGCTGTTCCACTTTAAGTTCTTGCATTGACTGCTGGGATCACAAATAAACACTGTCTGACTATCAATAAGATGTGCGCATTTGCTTGAACATCTTTCTGAATACCATACAATGTGCCTACTAAAATGGAGATTTATACCAAACCTTGATCAGGACAGAACAGCACAAGATCAGACACAGCCAAGAGTCGCACATGGACATGATGACTGAGATCACACAGACACTGTATGGCATTAAGTACAAGGGTGACATCATCGCCAACATGGACCTTATCTTCCAGCAGTTCTAGGAGAGACTTGATGAAGAAACATATTTACTTGTTAGTGCTTGAAAAGAGAAACTGAAGATAAGAAACTTGTACTTTTAGGATGGACTAGAAGTAGTGAAATTTGTAGGGGACCATTTTGGAAACAATCAACAAAATAAATTAAAGCAGTTTGTCTATTGATGTCACTTCCACATTACAGGTAAAAGAACCATACAGCAGTTTTAAAACCAAACCCAAACTAATTAAAGTTATTGCCAGATTACAGTACTTTTGCCATTCAATTGAAAACCACTCTATGCGCTACCCTTGTAATAAAATAATTAATACATTTACTGTGTAAAGTTTTTGTTAGCCATTCCTGAGATTTTGCATATGCTTTTGGCCATTGGCAGGTTGGCATTTTTGACCATGATCATAACTCTATAGAACAAATCATCAGGTATGACTCAGGCATATAGCCTGGAGCAGGCTCACCTTTAAGTCATGCACATAAGTGACGAAAAGTAAAGCGATCTGGCAGGAAGGGGTCTGGTGAAGAGGTGCCGAGAAACTGAGCCTGCCTTGATCTCTGTAATTTTTTTCATTTTTGCTTTGTCTGAGCAAAGGGGTGGAAATAAAAAATTTGCAGAGATCAGAGCAGGCTCACTTTCTCGTCTCACATTTCATGCTAACGGCTACACTGCTTACTCTTGTGCTCTGACACAAGTCTGCTCGCAGGCTTAAGCAACATAGGACACATTCCACATTGCACTGGCAATCATTTTTCCAAAGTGAGAGATAAGATTCTCACCTGAAGCACACTTGGCCTGTGTAAGAAGATCTCTGCAGGGAAATCCTTAAACAGGACATCCCTGAGAAATTCACAAGACTTAGAAACTAAGGATGAACTGCGACTCTGTAGGCGACTGGCTGTCACAGACAAAATGTGCCTGTCACTTGCTGATAAAGGTAACCATGGAAGAAAAGTCAGGAAAAAGTCACTAGAGTTTCCTATGAATAGATTATGGATCATGTGGTTAACAGAAAAAAATCAATGTTCTGCATTATTGTTCTCAAATCTTCATCTTCATCTTCTTCAGCTATATGACTGATTGATACCTATTGGTAAACCCTTTCTTCCTAATGGTTACTAGTTCACTATACATATTTAAAAACTTTGTCAGACGTGAGTATAAACAACATAACTATAGCATGTAATTTAGCTATTTCATCTACGTACAGTGTACATTGACTGTACATGTCAGGCCTGTAATGTTTACATTTAAGAAGACACTGAACACACAGTACCAGTCAAATGTTCTGTTTTTATTACACGCACTTAATGAGTTCCAGTCGAAAGACTGTGTGTAATTTTACATGCAATATCATGTGTACTGAACCTCGTGAAAGTACAGTCGTGCGTAATCACACGCATTTTGGTGTAGTTGCATGTAAGTTGCATGGACACTGAGTGGCTACCGCATGGAAACTGCATGTAATAGGCGTGTAGTACACGTGCTTTACGCCCGTGTTTACAATGCTGCAGTCCCTTTGACCGGTACTGTAGCAACGACAGATACACTGTACAAGTGTACATGTACGATTTAAAAGTTTATTGACAAAATACTGGAGATAATAACAATGGGAACAAAGGAATAAAAGAGAAATGGGAAGGAGTAACACAAGGGTTATTGAGAATATAGCATCTGAACTATTAAACCAGCGCTTGACTTGAGAGCTTGTTTTGTCTGCACTAGTAGTCACAACGCAGTGCACATTGCAAAGCAGGCTGTGATGATTCATTGATTACTGTAAACACCATATCACTTTATCAACACAAACTGTAGTATTGCACCATCACTTATCTCTATGATCATGTAATGGTTTAAATAATAACCCGAACATCTACATGTATCTTCACATTTCTTGTCTGCAAGCAGTCCTTGTTGATTCACTGATGACTATAGACACACGATCACCTGATTAATCTGTAGCACAGCAACAACTGACAACAACGGCTACACACAAACTGCTTAAGCCTCTTATTGCACCATCACTTGGAAACCCCTTGTAGCCGCTGTGAAACTTCCGATTGAACCATCAGCCGTAGTTGTGGTGAAATCTCCGATGACACAATGGGCTTAATTTGGAACTTTCTTTAGGATATGTCTGGGCATAAACGATATGAACAATCTGATCTTAGAAAAGCTATTAACATCAGCTTTCTCTCGTCAAAGTCTTGATTAAATTTAATCGGTTGTCTCCACGAGAAAGGTTCTAGCAAAGGTGTCAGGCTGTCCATGGCTATTTTTAGTACGATAGTTATTTTCCGACTAATGACGTAATCCTTGCACGTTCTGACACGTTCTTTGCTTTGAATCGAATGCTTCGATAAAACCAACAGAAAATACATTTTGCGTACAATAAAGAGAACAATATCTGTAACATCTTCGTGTATTAATGTTTCAAAAGCTTTTGGCAGTTAAACGTCACAGGTTTCGTGATTCAAAGTCCCGACCAAGACTGTGGGCAAGCAAAGGTCTGCGTCTGGTCACCAACAAAACTAAAAAAAATAAACCCCTTGCAGAGTAAGACCTGCGCACACCTACGGCTGCGTAGTTCATAAGGCTAGGGAGTGTATTTTCTGCCCCCGAATACAGGATTTACCTTCTCCTATATAACAGGATTTAGCTAACAGAAGTGTGTGGGAATGAATCACCAGCACAAACCAAAATAAGGTGTGTAAGGAAACCAAACTAATGCAAATCACCTACATGTAAATAGTAAGAAGATTAACACTAATAAAAATAGTTTGAAAATAAGAAATAAAAATGAACTAAAAGTGACTTCGTCACAATGGAATGCTTTGTTTGTGTGTAGAGATTAAATTTCACCATGTAGGGGGCACAGTGTTCTTACACGTACATGCATATTTAAAAAACTTTGCTAGATTGCCATTAATAAGGGTTTCCTTACTGTTTTCAGTAGGAGTGTACTATAAAAAGTAGTTTCCACAGGCAGGCAAAACTTTTCAACTGATTAGAACTTCTTTTATTATAAGTTAGAAAAACATTTCCTCAGATGGTCAAACCAGTTGAGCAAAACCATCATCTCAGCTGGTCACTTTGCCTGGTGTCGAGCTCTTGATGATACCCCTGTCTGTTTCAGCCTTGCTCAGAATTTGGGATAGTGGAGCTACTAGCAGTGGACTACTGAAGCATCTACATGTAAGTAGTGGAGAACTTAGTTATGAGGCAGTATAGTCGCCCAGTCACATCTTTCTAAGGAAGCCTGAGTTTAAAACTGGCCTACACAGCCATCTCAGTTTCTAAATACAGGCCCTCTGATAGGGTGCGGAAAAAAATGGAAAATTATGCGGAAATTTTCGGCAATATTATCTGGATGAAAGTGATGATTATGCGGAAAAGACGCCAGATTATGCGGAAATTTCTAAAATTAATAAAGTTGTTCCCTTGGTTTTTTCAATCGTATAAAATACACGTTAATATCTTTCCGAGAATTTAACTCCTTCGTGACATGTTCGACCTTTTGCTGCCATTCATTGTCTTCATTCAACCCAGTTTCTCCGAAGCTTAGTAACCAGGCATTAAATCGGACGAGGAAAACTGAACACTAGAAGTCCGAAAACTAGAACCCAGACCATCACCAGAAGCTGCATCGAACGCATGGAAGTTTAAAATTGTTTACGAAAAAAAGGCGTGTTTTAGTCGCTGTTTTTGGTGAATACCTTTTTCAAAATGATCAATCCCTTTCACGCTATTTTTGCTTATGAGGATGGTAAGCAGTTGCTTTCTGGCGTATACGTGGCAATTTTCTCGTTTTGTGCGGACAAATGCCTCAAGGATGCGGAGGATGCCAAAGTAGGCGAATTATGCGGATCCGCACCACCGCATCCTGTCAGATGCCCTATAAATAGACTATGTATCTTACACTTCCAATTTATCAATTTTGTATATTGGTAAGTTTGCTAGAACTATTAAGTGCAGCTAATGTTGCTTACTTGATAATGATTCTGCACCATGGAGTGAGTTCACCTGTAGTGGAGTGACAGAATCTGGAGTTGAGTCCTGCCCTCCTTGATCTCCAAAGTATCCAGTAGCAGGGTTTATAGATGGTGACACAGATATGCTACGAGTGCTAGGATGGAGACTGTTCTGAGCAGGTGACAACTGTGTGTTCAAAGAGACTGGTGCACAATGTGGTTCTCTGTGAGTTGCACTATGTTGACCTGGAAAGGAATTTATATCTATTTAATAAGAATGTAATTTAGCACATTGAAAAAACACAATTTAAGCTCAGTAGTAAAATTGGAAAAGACCCTTCAAGAACATGGGACAAAGAGAACTTCTGAGTCCAAGATGGGAGCTGTACTCATGACCTGACTCCATGTACTGGTGACAAAAGTCAACACCCACCATAAGGTTGTTCTTTTTCATTGTGGTTCACAGAAGTTTGGATGCTCTTTATCATCTCAGGGTTATGGTCCTTATACAAGCACTGCTGATCATGGTCAACAGCATCATCCTGTGGTAAGCTAAGCAGTTGATGTATCACACTGTCAATGCTCCGATGTAACTCTGGATCCACATCTTGCCTCAAGTGTGACAGGAACTCTATAGCTCCAATGCTTAACAGGCCTTCTGCTCCAGACACAGGCTATTGAAAATGTTGAGGAAATAAAAGTGGTTAAATTAAATGTAACATAGGATAGAGCACATAAAACCAAATTATACTAATGTACATGTACATGTGAGTACACTCGCCTGCAGCTCAAGTGTAAGGGTCAATAAAATTGTTGTTGTTGTACAGCTGTAGATTTAAGATTTGAAGGATACGGGCTTCAGTCAGCAATGCATTCATCAAATCACAAATCAAGTATCTCAGTTATATTATAATCAGTCACATTCCATTTGTGTGTGAAATAGTGAAACCATCACTCAGTTTCCAAATGTATTCTAAAACAGAGTCATATTTACCGGTTTCTTTGTTTCTCTGTTTAAGAATATCCTAATGAATGAGGGGGAATGAAAATCAAACTAGTTGGAAAAATTCTTTACCTACACAACACCAGCACAACACTGTATATACCTTTGACAGAGTTTCAAGAATTCCCAGCACTTCTTTCTTTAGGGGAGCATTTGGAAAGTTGAACCATTGCAACAGATTAATCAACAGCTGCCTTTCCTGGACCAGATCAGCTGCACACACCAACTTGTGCTTCAGCTTGAACAAAATGTTCTTTAATGCTCTCACACGGATTTCTTCCACATTGTGAGCTGTCAAACACAGAAAATGTCAGCAACCAAAACCAAAAACTCAGCAATGGTTTTAAGCTGCTGCTGCCAAAGAAAAATCAGGGTTGTCATTACATTTTGTGTCGTGCCTGTTGTCTTCATCTTCATGCTGATGATGGTATCCCAGGAAATGATTTCTTTATACCCAGGGTAGGAAAAATGTTTTGAAATTCAGTTGCCCAGTGGGCCAACACATTTCAGTTTTCAGTTGCCCTTACTAAAATATTATTTACCCAATAAGAGAGAAATGTTCATGAATTACATATATCAACTACACTGTACATCATTAATTTTACTTTAGTACTGTCTAATATATAATCAGGATCATGAACACATTACTAAGCAAAGTGTACTTGGATTTCAAATTACACTGATGAGACTCCATGCTTTGAACTCATTTTTTACTCAATTTGCAGTCTTAAGTTTTGAAATTGTTTTTGATAGGAAATTATCACTAACAAGACTACTAACGGCTAATTTCACATTCGTTTAGGCAGGCGTTTTTACACTGCAGTATTCAATAACACAATTTAGCTACCCTATCTAAGGACCACACAAGGAACACAGTAACAAAAGGGTCAAAAAAGATACCCTGTTTAAGGACCAAGAACCTAAAAAACCATACCCTATTCTGCGGCACGTACCTATATAGCTCATATATGGGAGTAGCCCCCTCCTAGGTGATCAGTTCACTTTTCAATTTAACAAATTGACGTTAGTTTTTCACATCTCTGTCCTGTTATTGAGCATGAACTTCATCATAGCAATGTCAAAGTAGCTGTGGATCCACAAGGCAATAGCTGAGAGGATCTGCAGACTACTTTGACAATATTACTATAGCAAAATTCATTGTCAATAGCAGGACAGACGCATTAAAAACTGACATCAGTTTATTTTTTTACGATAACAAATTCATTGACGCATGGCATAAATTATGAATTCATGTCTCTGTCCGCTTATTGACAATAAAAATAAGCCAATGAGCGCGCGAGAATTTCTGCAGTTAGCATAACAAAATGTTTTTGCTGATAAAAACAACGACATTTTATCTAACAATATTCCCTTAGTAGAAATATCTAATCTACTTTCTATGATACCCTGATCGGCCTTCTCTGTGCTACTTTTGCTCGATAATGCTACATATGCCATGGATTTAAAGATACTACGCTCCATTTCTTACCAAGTTTTGCGATAAACGGCTGCAGAGCAACACAGTTAGCAGGTAATATGACTTGGTCTTTTCTCGCGTGCAACTTAATCCCATCGTCCATGATTCTCACGATATGCAAGCACTGACATGCAAATGTCCGTAGGTATCATTTTGCTGTGCTCTGGTGTAAAACAAGCTAAGTTTTCAAGACATTTGCGTCCCTAACTTGCTCCCAAATCGCAATCAAAACTTCGAAAATGGCGCTTGATTTGCAGCACCAGTCAGCGGTTTTCCTATTGCCTTGAACTGCATTGTGGGTAAACGTGACGCAAATATTGTCGGCCATATTGAAAAAGATCAACTTTGGTCGAAGCGTCGCGAGTTTTCGGCCTGAAATCTCTCGTCCAGGATGTTCTCTACCAAATGCATATCACCTGGCTTTTCAAGATTTCTTTCCGCCACCACTACCCATGTTGCACAGTCATTGAAAGGTACTCCCGCTGTCGTGATTCCTGCGGTTGATACAGTAGTACAGAGCCCACCGGCTACACTCACAAATCACTCGTTAGCGAAAATTGTGCCGACCGGCAATGTTGTTGCCACGACAAAACATTTTGGTAAGAATAGATTTTAATTTTTGCTGTTGTGAAATTGTGAACAATTTGTTCTTATTTGCCGTTTCTCTAAAAGCTCGCATGCACTTTAGCAGTCCGATATACAAGAGTGCATTATGTAATTAATTCAATGTACGTATTAAAGTTACTCCAAACCTTCGCGGTCCTACCTTTACCAATTTTTTTTTTTTTGTTCAACCAAATTAAAGTTATTATTCAAGGTAACATTTCCGAAAAAATGAAGATAAAATCTTTGTTTAAGCAAAATATGCAAGGGGTGGGGATGGGTTGTGAGAAAATTATCATCTTTACTTTTACCTTAAATTAGACTGTGATGAGTATATAAACAAGAGCCTCTTTGACACGGAAATATGCTAGGATACATGTATTTGTCTGCCGATATTCAGCAATTATTGAATGAGGCTGAGTAGGATCTGAAGAATTCTGCAGATCAAGGAGGGTGTTATCCACAGAGGCCGAAGGCCGAGGTGGATAACACCCTCCGAGATCTGCAGAATTCTTCACATACTACGAAAGCTGAATTCAATAATTGCTTTATTATTCATTCAAAATATTTCCCCGTTCTTAAAGGAGTTTCGCTATTTCACTCTTTGTTTTTCTGTTCACCAGAAATAACACAATCTCGTCCCCAGGTTTTCTCGGTCAACAGTTCAATAATCTGCAGCGGGCTGCACTTTTGACGTCATTTTGATGTCATCGGTTCAATAATTTTCAGTGGGCTGCACTTTTGACGTAATTGATTCAATATGGCGAAGATTCTTTCCAAAGTTGGTGAACAGCAGTTGGTTATGGTGAATTATGCATGTGGTTTTAACCAATCAGAAACGGGGAAATATTTTGAATGAATAATAATATCTGTTCTGAGAGAAGAGAACAGTTTTGCAAGAGGGTAACGCAAGGAAACCTGTGAGCTTCTAGGAACAGATAATGTCCAAGAACACACATCCAAGCATATTTTCGCCCCATATGGATGTTTTTGTGCTTATTATCCTTCAAATCTCTTTTTCGCAATGTGTGCAGTTTTGAAAATTGGGGTATAATTAACAATTATCCTGCGAAATCACGCGGAATATCGTCTGATACTTAGCCGACGAGGCCGTAGGCCGAGTCGGCTAAAATCAGACGATATTCCGCAAGATTGAGCAGGATAATTGTTTTATTATTCAACAAATTGATAACAAAATTGATTTCCAAGCTCGTAACATTTTTAAACCTTTCTGTCAACATTTTTTCACTTCACTTTTTCTTCCCACGTACGAAGCTACGTATATCGCCGGATATCCGTCACCTACGGATGACGGATATCGAGAGCATCATGACCATATTTGGATAGTGTTACAATTTGTTGAATAATAATCTCAGATATTCCCCAGTTTCAGCTGGGAAATATTCAGTCACATGATGTGTTTAGACCAATCGCACACAAGGGAAAGTATTTGATGAACTATTTAAGAAATACGGTGTATGTACCCATCTTGGTTGTGTGCCGATTGCCAATGCTGGTGAATTTGGAGGTTACTACTGCCCTTGTCATGGATCACACTACGACGTTTCAGGAAGAATCAGAAAGGGGCCTGCCCCCTTTAATCTTGAGGTGAGAGTGTTTGCACACAGAAGTCCTGATTTACATGATTGTATGTTCTTGCCTGTATCCTCTTTGTGACAAAATAAATGAAATCGAGGTTTTCTGTATGGCCTATGATACACATATACATGTAGGCATGCCATCTGAAAGGGTGCAGAAAAAGATAACAAATTATGTGGAAATGTTTGGGGGAAAATGTGTAGCTTATTCACCTGGCATTTTTCTTGGAAGTTTCCAGGTTCTTTGCCTATGTAAAGTGGGTTGGAATGCCTGGAGACTACAAAGTCATCAGAAATGAAATGGTGTGTTTTTGTCACTGCTTTTGGAGAAATGACTACTACAAAATAATCAATCTTTTGGAAATAATGATTGCCTGTGGGGTTGTAAGGCAGCTGCTTCTTAGCTAATATGGAACAATTTTTGGTTTTTGTGGAACATGGGGATGTTAGCTAATTGCAATGTATGTGAATCTGCCCCACCGTATCCTCCGGGATGCCCTGTATAGGGGACAAAATAAATGACCAGTACTGTGACAATGTTCTGAAATAAAATGCCATTATTACATAATTATACCTGGGCTGTAGCTTGCTGTTAAAGACTCATTCAGTTGTGTGTCAGATTATGTTCTTCTGCTCTCTGAGGATGCTCCTAACAGCAGCCTCAGTTGCAAGCTACATGTACATGTATTTCCAGTTCAATACTGAGAATAAACAAAAATGTTCTTTTGACTGCTGTCAGCTGAATTCTTTGTTATTATTATTTGGGAGTCTGGTTTTTCAATTCTGAGTCTTCAGTGGTGAAAATTTGAACACTTCCAAATTAATTACGGTGATAAAGGTGGCAAGCATTAAAATATTTGCTCAGTGCTCACTCTATCTTTGCTGTTTTTCTTTGATATTGAATGCAGTGTGTTGATGGGTTTAGTCTTTTATTACGAAGGCATATTAGAATTGGTAATGATGCAAAGAACCCAGCAAATCTTGGATTTTTCTTCGTTATTACAATAACCCAGTTAACGCAGTGCATGCACAATTGCTCGAAAATTTGAGACAGAGTGCTTTTGCAGAAACTTGCCGATTTCAAATGATCCAGTTGCTATAATTTAAAGAAATTTAGCAAAAAATATAGGTCATAAACCATGTGAATGATCTATCACAAAGAATCTGAATTTTGATGGAGGAAATTTACAGGACATGTGGTGAAAACGATTTACAGTTAATTATTAAAACCGCCTCTGTCAAAATTTTATTGGAACAGTGTTGACAGAAGGGATCTTCTGTGGATTTGTAGTGGGCATACGATAAAAAATCTAACAACTTTAAAAAAATAAACAACCATTTTTTAAGCCTTGCTTTTAAAGGGGCACTGTCACGGTATTTTAGCGTCATTATACAATGCCAAAATATGTTCCTGCTTCAATGGAAACCCAAAAATAATGATGCAGTTTTGTTATCTAGGACTTTATCACTACACCGAAACCATTTATTGCCTCCTAGCACTTAGCATGGCAAGGATGGAAATGGATTGAAATTTGAAAAAACTAGCCAGTTTTTTTCAAATTCTAGAGCCATTCCTTGAAAATATTGCCAGAAATTCATTATGGCTTGCTCTCTGAGCCACCATTCGTTTGATATGTTTCTTCTAGTCCATTTGAGCATTTTGTGAACGAGTAAAGGTACCAAGTAAAGATTTTAGCAACGAATGAAGCTGAAAACAGCAAAACTCCCGTGACAGTACTCCTTTAAGCAGTGCCAGCACACACCTTAGCCAAAAGCTCAGAATTAACCCTTCTGTGGTTGACCTTGACTCTTGCCAAAAATGGGCACCCAATCATGATAATTAAAAAGAAATAATGATGTTTTAACCAGAGGCATTAATGTCATAATGAAAACTGTGTTTGGCAACCTTAATTTACCTCTATCATGTTAATGATTAGCTACTGTTGTAAGTGTTTCACTTACATGTACCTGCTGATGTGGCAAGATAGTTATATGCAGTGATATCTGCCTCATGTCTTAAATTGTTGTTTTCATTCCCTGTTTATGTTGTGCTTTCAGATTCCGGAATACACGTTCCTTGATGAGAACACAATGGTGGTGGGATAAACACCATAGCATTACCAGTTGAGTTTTTGAAAGAGGACAGCAATATTTGTACAGTGGATGTGATCAGCTTTGATGGAAAGATCCAATGCTCCAGAGACAAATAAGGCTTTTGTAAATTGACACTTGCGCTTTACAGGGACCCTGCTTTGAACTGAGTGACATGCAAGATAGTTTATTATCAGCAAGTTTCACTGGATTTTTCTGGAGGATGAAGTGTATCATTTTGAATAAACAAGTTTTATGTCTGCAAACCAGGTGTTGAGATTCTGTTCTTGTTTACACAGCTAGTCGAAGGCAGGGGCAACAGCTGAACAAAGCAAAGGGTTCTCTGAGCCAGCATCTGAATGCAACTACACAGTTAAGAGTTAAAGTTCAACTGCCTTAATGATCACACAAGTAAAAGAAATTTTTTTTTGTTCCAAAACACTGATCTTTATGTTAGACACATACTGGTAATCTCCCTGGGGTCAATATCAGTATCTGGGAAACTGCGCATAACCCAACATGTTATAACAAGTTATAAGTTAGTGTTACTGTTGGGTTAGGCGAGGGGTAGGTGCGCAGTTGCCCAGATACTGATATTGATCATCTCCCTGTGAGAGATGTCGTCTGCATGTTTTTCAACCATTTTAAGATGTACTTTTGTTTGTTTGTATTAGCTCTTTCTTACTGCTTATGACGAATGCAACGTTCCCTTGTTGACCAAAGCTAAATTTTGCCATGCAAACCTGTATTTTCAAACCAAAATCTTCTGAATCATTCATCTAACGACCTCTCTCTTGCACATTTCAACCCACAGCCCCTCCTCTTCTGCTTTCGTGGGTGAAACGCTACATTTGTACCCAGTAAACCCCAAGCAAGCAGTAGTCCCATAACAAAGCAACCATCCCCGTCTTCAATTACACGGAACTTTCTCTCCCTCGTCTCTCGCGACTTCGCAGGCTAGATTCTTACGAGTTAAATCAAAAGCTGATTCCCTGTAAGTTACTTTGTTATTTCAGATTGTCAGTAATAGAAGGAAATTTACTGAATGTGAAGAGAGATCATCGCAGTAAATTTTCCAATTTAAGCAGTTGGAAAGAAGCAGCCTGAATAAATCAAGGCTTCAACGGGATTCGAACCCGTGACCTCCGCGATACCGGTGCGATGCTCTACCAACCGAGCTATGAAGCCACACATTGGGAGCGAGGTCAATTTAGTGAGTTCATATCTTCCCGTGAAGTGAAATGATGTGAAGAATTTATGAAATTATTCATATTTGAACTGTGATTGTAGATGAAAGTGAAGAAAGATCATCGCAGTAAATTTTCCAATTTAAGCAATGAGAAAGAAGAAGCCTGAAAAAAATCAGGCTTCAACGGGATTTCACTGCACGGGAAGATATGAACTCAATAAATTGACCTCGGCCCCCAATGTGTGGCTTCACTGATAGCTCAGTTGGTAGAGCATCGCACCGATATCGCGGAGGTCACGGGTTCGAATCCCGTTGAAGCCTGATTTTTTCAGGCTTCTTTTGGAAAATTTACTGCTTTGATCTCTCTTCACTTTCATCTACAACCGCAGTTCAAGTATGAATTATTTGATATATTCTTCACAGAAGGAAAGTTACTTCCCTAGTTTCTGTGTGGCTTTCACTCGGGCCTTCTTGATCAATTTGGCATTTGGCCGGGTGACGTTTCCGAGAACGGTGGCTTTTCGCTGGGACCACGGGACCTGAAAGCAATAGCGAAGCGCGCGAGTGACGTCATGACTCAGACAAGACTCAGACAAACAAACTGGAATGGTGGATGATTTTGAAGATTTCTTTAAGGGCAAAAGCCGGTGTTCCTAAAACACTTGTGAAACAAAAATTTCGCTTACATTCCCTGTATTTCCCTCAGAACAAGCTCATGTCGACTGAGTCTCGCGGGGAATTCAGTGATTTGCATTCTATTTTTAGACTTCGCGCGCTTCGCTATTGACCACCTGCCTTGTACCCAGGCGCGTTCTAGCTGATTCGAGAGCGACTGGGAGTTTAATTCCCAGCATCCTTTGCGTCCACGCTAAACGATTCCCATTACGCAATATTCTTTGATGGCTCGTGCTGTCGCGTTTTCCGTTTTCCTCACTTGAGACGCCCAGGAACGAGGGAGATTGACGCCTAAGAGCTAAGCAAGACAATTACTAAATTGTTCCGTCATAATGACGTCAATATCAGGAAAAGAGAGGCCCTGGGTACTAGGCACTAAACTGATCCGTCATAATGCTGACGTCAATATCAGGAAAAGAGAGGCCCTTACGTCCCCATGCAGATGATTAACAATTATTGGACGACGTTGAGCAAAGTATCGTGATCGGAGTTATCAGTGGCGAGCAGAACAGCTATTTGCCGAAACCGAAGGCTGAGGCAACAAATTAAATAAATACATGTACATAAGGCCCTATTGTTTGGGAGAGCCAATGCGGCCACACTGAAAACGTTCTAAAAGCATGCACAACAATGAAAGCAACGCACAGAAAGTCTTCACCCTCCACTTAGAAATAATGGGGCAGGAGATATAAATCGAACGATTCAGCTCATCTTACTAGACCTCTGACATTGATCAACATATGGTTTTGTTTTCACAGCATTCACACATTCAGCAGAGAGATATAAAAATTAACCCTACGGCTACATCGTTTCCAGTTTTCATATTAATACTAGTAATAGTTCTCACTAAATCTGCCCCCGCTTCTATTTTATGCATCAAGGGTATAAAATTCTTATAAAAATTCCACTGCATATAAGGACACTATTATTCATTGTATGAACTGAACTTTTATATTTTTCTTTGTAAACTATATCACTCATACTGTTCAACTAACTTATCATAAATATGATCCAAAGAATCAACTAAGTTAACTAAAACAACACATTCTGTTTTAAAACTTATTCTATCACATGATATTCTTTACATAATACTCTCACGAAGTGCATTCTCGAAAAAAAAATATCAAACCACGCTGTTGTTCTAGCTTGATACTGAAACAAATCATTTGCCTTGATATACGAGGACTCTACGAGCAAACGTATCTTGAAAGCAGAACAGAAGTCGAGATTTTTTCCGAGATGTAAACAGAAGTATCGCGTTACAGTCGCCATATATGCAAATCATAGAAGCTTTTTGTCCTCAACGGAAACGCCGCAAAACATTTACTTTTACATTTGGATCCCTGCCAGTCAAGACAACCGTCACATGGGCTCTACGCCATGTAAGATTACTCAGTAAAAATATGCGGTCCAAATAAACGTGATCTTTATACGTGTAGTATTTGGGTCGAGTCTGTCGACCCCGTTGCTGATCACGGTGTCCGACAAATCAACTTCTGTACCAAACAGTTCAATCTGGTACTGCCGAATAACCTTTGAATTCAAGATAAAGAAATCACTGTAATGACAGATACCCGCCCTAAAATATATTTTGGCAAATATCTTCCTCTCCTCCTCTTGCAGCAAATAATATCTTCCTCGATCTCCCCCTCGTGTTCGTGGTTGCAAGAATTACCCATGTAGCATTGCTTTGCGAGCTGACTGAAAAATTAACCGGGACCACCGTGCGCGCCTAGTTTCTTCAAATCGGGATTGATTCGCATACTACACCAATATTTCACACATTCTTTATACGTATACGCGGGGGAGACTATAATGCCTCCTCGGGTTTTGGCCTCTGGGCCAAAACCCTGCGGGGCAATTATAGAGCAGATCAAAAAGCGCGCTTAGCTAATAACCAGGCTAAAAGAAAAACAGCTTTTTATTTGCTGATGTACGAGTCAAAACATGCCAAGTTTATCCTAAAATAATTAATTTCAGAAAACAGTTTTGTATATTCACCGTCGCATTACCTTTGTTGAACCGTGTCTATTTTCACGTTTCGCATAAAACGTTTTTTTCTGTCCTCGACAAACAGTTTCTTGTGGATGAACTACACGCCAGTCTTCAATGAATTTGTTCTTAGCTTTGTCTCTGACTTGACAACGTGCCGAAAACTGGTCAATTTCTCTGTACAGAATTTTTCAACAACGTTTAAGGCAAAAGCTGCCCCCAAAATCACCCGTTTTAAGCCAAAGGGACGACAAGAGTAGAATAAGGTAAAATCTACGTTTATTGAGTAGTATTTGTCCATGCTATTAGCGTTCATTTACGATTCTTCGAACTTAATCCTGTGTGGAAGAGATTTGCTGTGAAAAGGACGCACATTCAAACATCTTGTTTGAGTATACTGCATGTCAGTGGTTTCAAACTTGTATTGAATTGTTGGTTCCTTTTTCGTTCGACATGGACCCCCACTGCCATCCGACAAAAGGTTAGTTGAAACTTGTCTATATCTCCGTTACTAGTCGATCAAAACTGAGACGGCATAAGAAAAAAAAAAGCACAAAAAGAAGAAGCCTCTTGAATCGTATCGGAGTAATAAATAGAGGATATTACATGCCCGCGCATGGATATGAATTTTATCTTCGAGTGTTCGAATTGACATTTATGAAATTTATCTTTGAGTGGTGTTTATATAATAAGTGGTTTTTTCTACTGAAATTTTTTGATATTACATGTATATCCAGACTGATGACTGATCTCTGAGTGTGCTATATCATTTTAAATGACTCGTCAAAGCGTTCCGCAAGGTATAGAGAGGATTTGTTACTGAACTTAAAGTTGATATTCAAAACGGTTACTTCTCCATGTCTGTCGATCCATTCACCGTAAGTTTGGACAACTGAATGTACACAGGTAATATGCAAGTTGGGGGAGGAAAATCCCAGATTAAGATTATATTTTGCTCAGACGCATAAATTTTAATAGCTAAGTAGCCTTTTTGTGAAGATGGGCAAACTATTTATCTATAAGAACACCAACGAGTTCAAAATCTTTTCGAAACTGACTAAAATACCATTTATTCTTTGTCAGTTGAAAAAATTTTACGCTTAAATTTCCAAAACGTTGCGAAGTCTTTCCAGTAAACTAATTTTCTTTCTGTTTTATTGTTTACCGCCACGTTGACAGTGAGTCTGTTGTTATCTAGAACAACTGTAATACGTACGTCAGTTGAAAGCGCTTTGGAGAGCAGAACAACACTTAAACAACGTCGGTGAAATTCAATGAAAATTTACCCCATATTGAATACGCGTATCCTTGAAACATATTCAGAGACCTTCCTTTAGAATTTAATAGAATTTACTTCCAAATTTAATTTCAGGCTGGGCCATTGACTAAATTACAAGAGTAAACGTCTTTTGAGAATTTTCACGAGTTTGACTTTAGGTTATAAGAATTTCCTAAACAATGAAGGACGACAATCATTTTTTGTAGAATTTACACACTTCAAATTTCACATGGCGCTCCGCATTTTCGTTGAGATCGCACGCTGAGAAAATTGTTATGAATAGGAGTATTATATTCAATGCAAATGCCAGTTTTTTGGATTGTTCAATGTATAGCCCCTTTAATTATTTTACAGTCTTTAAGATGATACGTATACGGGGTCGAAATAAAACAAAAAGTCACAAGGCCATCAAAGGAGAAAAACTGCAATAATTCAGTTAATTTTTTTCGAGATATCTTCTTGAAATCCAATTTTGCTTCTTTTTTTTCGATCTTACTGTGGCTCGGCCAACATGTATAAATTTTCTCAGCGTTTTCAAGCCTCAAGGGCATCCATGATTAGTATTCGAAGAAGATCTTTATTTATTTTTTTTTTCAGTCGTTCGCTGTGTAAATTTATTTTAGTTATTTTCAAGGTACGGTTTAATTTGAAAGCACTGGTTATCGATATCAGCTACATACTTAGTAAAACGGAGAAGTCTACCTTTGAAATCTTTGTTAACTGGCTGCATGCTTCACAAGACACTGTTAAATGCTTCCGGAGGTTGGTTTCATTGCTAGCGAGTGAGATTACACATAGATCTTATTTTAAAAGTGCCAGCCCCATCCTGAAAGAATACCATTAGTAGGTATCGAATATAGCTTGATACATCAGTAAAGCCAATATTTTTTCTTGTGCGTTTTCGAACAAGCTTGGCCGGGTTGCAAAAATTTTATAACCCCAGCTGTAGAAAGGAGTATGTCAGGTCTTTTACTAAGAAAACAATATGTTGTACGAGTAATAGAGCTTTCCCGATTGGGTAATTTCAGTGATGTATTGGTCTTGTTAACAGTCTTGGACCTGTACTCTGAAAGCCTTGGAAAACCTCCAGGTTAGATTATTTTAGTTCATACTTTAGGTTAGATCGGGTAAACGATTTTTCTTTTTTTTTTTCAGCCAATAACGACAGAACTATTATAGCTCTGATATATGTGTGTCCGATAACACATATCGATAATATTCAAGTCAGCTTTGTTGTTTCGTAGCGGCCGAATTTTTTATCAGTGACCAGATCTATAAACCTCGTCTTGAAACTGGCAGCGTCTAAAACTAAGCACCTGTCAAAGCGGACACAAGGCGACGAAAAATTCGTTATGCATAATATTTTTAAAATGATAGGTAATCCATTGCTGGCGATGTCAAGACAGCCAACGAGTTATTAAACGGAACTCTAGGTGGGATCATCGGCTTTTTCGTAATGAAATATTCATGACAACTTTCTTAACTAAATGACTTTTCCCCACAGTAAATGGATCAGAGCTGTTACTCCAAAAAGCCCTTAAGGCTATTTAACTAGCTATTATGTAAACAAATTCTGGAGTGCTCCTTTTTCTTAGCACTTGCAATATACGATACTCCTCGGGTTTAATTGGATATTGACATTTGCTCTCTGTGTCTCTAGTAGGATGTTTAATAAGTGACAGTATTGGCACTTCGCGGTATATACGACGGTCTGAAAACCAAGCTTATTGACGGGTGGCATAGTTCATCGTTCATGAAGCACCTGTGGAAACGGCAATGATGAAAAAAACAGGTTAGTCACCTAATGTGGTGCTAGTTCCGCCAAAGAATTTTGCCTATAACATTTATTATAATTAGCTTTCAGCCAGTTTCGTTTCTAGCTAAGCGAAACACTTTCATGCGGATCTTAAAGACGTCACCTGACGTTAACGTTTCGGCGGTCCGATTTTGAGAGGACATTAACCAACGATTTAGTTCGACGTGGAAATTATGGCCCCGCCTAATGCTAGCAACATTAATATTATTCAATATGATATAATCCTCAATGATATATTTTGGAATTTCGTGACTGAGAAAACATTTAATACACGACGTCAAGGAAGTGCCACATTAAAACTTGAGATTACTGTCTGGACTTTCAGCAAACTTTGTTATTTGGAACAGAATGTCTTTTTACCTAGCTTCGAGGGTCGGTTTTAATTTGAAAGCGACGAAAATATGAGAATTCGCAGTCTATAGACAGTAAAGTCATTACAAAATTTGCTGTCATCCGCCCTGTTTAAAGGACAATCATCAAATAACAAAAGAAAAAAAGGTCTATGCCGAATTGAAGTTTACCAGCAGGTTACAATGGCATTGCTTATTCTAAAATTGCCTGCAATCAGCACGGCATTATGTCATTGAGAGCCCAGACTACAAAATCGACGAATAATTTTGAGTACCAAGGTATCACGTTTTTAACATCAAATTTGCTCGAAACAAAGGAACCTACGGTGACCGTCAAAAGCTAATTGAGATTTCATCTTGCAGGGTAACCCGGCTCTTTCTGAAAAGCGCTCATTTAGATTGCCTCAAAGAAAACAGTTAACTCACAAAATGAATATATAGTCTCCAGTCCCTGAACTCTCCGTTCCCCGCCCTATATATAGAGAATTGAAGTCAGGCACGACAAAAGAGAGCATCTCTCTACTCCTGAATGGATTCGGCCCCTACATAGACCATTCAAGGACTGGACTAGTAGAGATTGCAAGCAGCAGAGTTTATACATGTATGAAACACCCGAGCTATCCGCAGTTAATGTAAAAATTCTTCATATGCATGCTTCTTCCGGTTAAATTAAAATTATCCTAATTTATGTCATTGATGACTTCACTATTCTCATGGTGATGAGCATGCGTACTGAACACCAAGCTTGTATTGTATTTTTCGAACCAGTTTCTTGTGTTCTTTCCTCCAGCTCTGATTGGTCCATTTGTTTGTTTTCGGAGTTTGCCGGATTTCCGTTGATTCTAGTCTCTACAAAGTCATTAGTAATTGATGACCAATGTATCCGTTTCATCAGGGATTGTTGTTTGCATTTCCATGTAACTGGTATAATTGCTACCGTCGCTGAAAAAAAGCTTTCAGAAAGACAATTTGTATTGCCTTTTACTGATGTGCAATCACTGAGGTTAAGAGTTGAAAAGGCCAAATTGTCGTTTTCACAAAAGACAGGTTAATGATCGATAGATTGAGGCTTTGTGTTAAGGTTTGTTTAAGTTCGATATTGCTCCAGTGAAAATCCACATATCCTGTAGGTTGTAAACAAATTATAATTAACAACTATTCACCGAAGTGGAGGTGGCTAGCGGTGGATATTTATCGAGCTGCGAAGCGTATAGTTGCGAATAGTTGTTTTAGTATATGCTACAACAGTGAGATAATTTACACCACAAAAAATTAATTTGGATGATTTCTTCACTTGTCACGGATACAAACCGGACGCCATTTTTTCCCGAGTTGCTCGGAGGTAAATAGCACAGGATATTCGGAGTTTGACGAGCCAATCAGCGCGCCCGTTTAACACTATCCACTGAATTAGTATATACTAATTAACAATTAGACTACGAGCCCGAGTTTTCTACGAGCAGATAGTCAACTCGGCTGCGCCTCGTTGACTATCGCTCGTAGAAAACGAGGGCGAGTAGTCTAATTGTTTTAGTATAAATTTACCGTAGGCTCATTGCATAAAAAGCAAAAAAAGTCAAGTATCGCGTAGAAAACAACTGTTTTATTATGTTACATCAGGTTCAAACGTGACGCGCGATGTGCACTGATGCGTAACTGTTGACTATCAACAGATAGTCGACAGTAATATAGCCAATCAAATTCACGGATTCACAATAGACTACGGTAAATTTATACTAATTATTTATATTGGAAGTTGAAGGTGGCCCTTAAAACTGCTACCAACAATTGAATGACAAAACAAAGTTTTCGCCCAAAGTTTTCGACGGCGCGAAACTTTTAGATGAGTAGCCATTCAACGAGGACTGATGGGAAACTATTAAAGGAGAGAAAGAGAAATTCACTGACGTATGCGAAATGTGGAAGAAAGTACTTTTTATATCAATCGAAAATATATATAAAAAAAAAAATCATCCTGCGCTTTAACTGTCATATTTGTCTAGCGAGTTGCCATGCTTATTTTAATTACAAGTCTGTTTATTTCAGCAAGTTCAGCAATTTCCTTCAAACTAAGCTCGACAAAGAAATAAATGATGGTTTTTTTTCCTAAAACAGGTCCATTTGTGAAAAATTTAGTTTTTTTTAATGCTGTAAAAACACGTCGTGAGAAAGTCCTGGGTATGCAAGTATCCTCCGTAAACAAACACCAATGTTTTTGTACTTGTAAAGTTAATTCCTTTTGCGAGATATTCTGATTTCGATTCTTCAGGAAAAGTTTTCTCACGATATTTAACTATCCCGTTAAGAAAGTGGTTGCACTAAATAAGCATTTTCCGTATCCTTCAAGGTCTCTGCACAAAGCGGACTTCCTAGTCTGATTGCGTAACCCCACACTTCTCAATGCAGTTCGTGGCAGTCAATCACGTGTCTGTTTAGTTTGGGGCCCTTATATAAGTCCAGTCTCCTTTCACGCTAGTTTATCTAGTCTTTTCGATGTTAAGAGTGCTTTCTTTCGCTTCTCGTGGCGGCTTCTCAGTGGTGATGTTCCAGCACTTTATCAGCAGCTCGCCATCACTGCTGAATACTGATCTGTCGACAGCGCTAACCTTACGTAATATTTCGATTTATGACCTTGAATGAGCTTTGCAAGCACTTTCAACTCTTGTTTGGTGAAGATAAATGAAGGATACTGAGTTAAAACATTCATTGTACAATTTGCATGGTTTTAACAGGACATTTCGAGAAGTGATGGAGAGATATACATATTGTTGTTGTAATTTTTGCCGGCTTGCACTGTTTTTGTTGTCGTTGTTATATATCGTTCATTTGATTTGTTGCTACTACTGTTTTTGTCGTAGTTGTTATTCTGTTGTACTGCTGTTGTTAAAAATATATGATATGTTGCTGGAGTTTGTTTGAGGTTTAGAAACATATGGCACAGGATAACATCAGTTTGCTTTAATAGGTTTGCAATAAAGTTTCAAGCTTGCAATTAATTCTGGAAACCCTTCTACGAGACCTTTGATGATACTGAGCTGCGTGAGTTTGTTGCTTTTCCATTTCGGCGGATATTCTTCAAATTCTGGCTTCCGACCTTCTTTAGCTTCACTACATTTATTATTTTCATTAGTTTCTCCATCTTTATTATGATCTATCTTCTTTACTTAGTGTATCGCAAACTACATGATATCCAGATTCAGAGCAATGTATAAAAATACACCGAAACCATTTTATCTCAGTAGGGATAAGTCGATATCAATTTTATTGCACAACCGTGCAATATCCCTCGCTGATATCAACAACCACTCTTTAAAATCCGTGATAAAATGATTCCCGTAAACATTGGCAATGCTTTCAATCGCTTATCTTCACTTGAGCGGGAGCAATAAATTTCAATTAATAAAATTTGTTATTTGTTTATCCAAATGCATGTTTCTATAACTGGGTTTTCACATCAGACGAAAAGGTTTTATATCATAAAATGGCAAGCTCGTAATTGTTCACGTGGCTTGCAAAAACAAAGTTCCACAGAGGTGCAGCTAAAAAAGCGAATCGTGTCTTTGCTTCCTTTTTTGTTAGCTGTTGACACCCCAGGCTTCTTAAGACAAAATAAACCTGGTCTATCAAGGGCAAAAAATGCAACTTAGATGAAGAAAACAACGACACTACCACCAAATAAAACATAAACGGTTTTTTGTAGCTGATCTGGGGCTCAAGTAGAAAAGTTTTTTAAGATGGAAAATGCTAATTGCAAAGTGCAAAATATGAAGAATCAAATACGCTCCACATGAAAGTACAACCATTAGTTTTCATTTAAATTATCGCACAAGGGATTCCAAGTAAGGACGAACGCTCACTCAACAGCTTTCACTTTATTTAATATTCACACTTCTTAGAATTTATCACAAGATGTTAATGAACAGATGCAATTGCAAACGAGACACGTGCGAGTGACTCTTAAAGTAAAAACGGTTTTAAGAGTGTGTTTTTTTTTTCAATTTGGAGTACTTTAATGTACATGTTATTAGCTTTAAAAATCACGCTTGAGCACAGTATGCTTTTTAATTTCCAAAGCTTTATCTTCCGTAATCTTGTTTTTTCCTAAACTAAATAGCGGAACTAGAGACAGGGTTGTTTAGGTTGCGGTTTTAAAAAAGAGAAACAAGAAATGTTATTGACAGTTCCTTCTCAATTTGTTCATATCTTATCCCTTATTTTATTAATGGTACAACTGAAGCTAAAAACAGCTTTTCAAGATTCTCACTAAGTGAGCATGGACCTTAATATTCTTGTCCTTGGTTAGGTATATAAATGATCGACAAAGAAATATAGATTATTGGTTTTAAACAAATACTACCGGGAGTAATGTCATATCGACGCCCTCGAACCCTGGTATTCAATTCAAAGGGTTTTAAGCTCAGCTAAGTTATTAAAAGGACTTTCATTAGCTCCACAATCTCGTTATTAAAACACTCGCCCACGCCAAAATGTCGAAGTTACACTGAGTGGATGTAGTGACTATGTTTTTCCAAGAACAGTTCAAAGGTAAACATGCATATTTTTGATATCTTCATAGATTATTGGGTCAGTAATAAACGAGGTTGGAAATTAAGAACAAAGGGCGATATTGATATAAAGGAGCTGAAACCAGTGAAAAAAAAATTGGAAAATGGTCACGATTTGGGCACACATGTTTTTGTTAAAAAATGCACAAAATATTCAAAAAGACTGATGTATACGAGCTTTGATTCCTAAACCCCGCACAGACACAAAAATTATCCTTGTTTGTATTGGTTTTCAGAGAATTTTATTAACAACAGGTCTGCTTCTATATTATAATTAATTTCAAATGTTCCGTGTAAACATCTACTGGAGATGAGCAAATGTTCCCCACAGGCCGCAACTTTCCGAAAACAGAATTAGCATTAACCGTTAAATAGATCCTGAACACTCGCCTGGCGGTATTGCCTTGTTACATAATATATCTACGAGGGTCTGTTTTTTGGATTGAAGCCGACTTTAGGGGTTTCGTGGAGCCAACTTTCTGCCTGTTTGAAGGTATTGCTGTTTTTTGAAGAGTTGTCACAAGATCAACCTTTGTCGTTTTCAAATCACAGTAAGTAAATAACACAAATATGGGAGAATATATACATAATATTAAAGAAAGGTTGTCAGTTTTTGCTATTTATTTCTGTCAATCGATGAAAATCGTAAAATCATGCATGCATGCAGCTTACTATTTCATCGGTTAGTTATTTTTAACTTAATACACAACAAAGTACTCTTTTTCTCAAGGCGATAAGCAATTTCAATGGCGAATGAAAACTTCTCGTAAAATATTGATACCCAGAGAATCAACATTTTTTGGAGTGTGGTTTGTGAATTGAAACCCGTCTGTGAAGAACATGTGTATTTATTTAAAAATCCATTTATTAAACAAAGGGAATTTTGGAACTTTAAGAAGTGAAAATCTAGAAAAAGTCCTAAACATGATGTTACATATCATACGAGAAGGAAGAAATCAACGTTCGGTGTTCCATTTGGCTAATAAAACCAGGTTTTATTAAAGGAACATTTTGCATAAAATTGCCTCGTTTTGAAAGAAAGAACACAACAAAGCAAAAAAAATTAGCACAAATATATAACACTTGGTAAGTACAATATCCATTAAATGCTAAAGAGGGCCTCTCTAAAAATAAATAATTCGTTTAGAGGCGAGCTGAGCTCAATGCTTCTAATTAATGAACTGATCTGAAATTCCTAGTTGTCCCAAGCTTCAGTTTGGCTTTCTTACAATTGACTGCATCCCTTCCTCCTACACTCTGCAACTTGATTTGCTATTTGGAAAGGAAGCCATCAGAGAGCTGTCAAAAAGTTGAAAAGTTTTAAATCAACAATTTTGTCAAGAGTTGGGCGTATTTCACTTTAAAGTGATCCATTATCATTTTAAAGCCAGTTCTGAAGGCAAAGACAACACAAACTGTAATATCTGTGTGTACCTAACTTATGCCTAACATTTATTAACACTGGCTCCTTTGACCTCCTTGCGTGATTGATTAACACTTGTCAAATTATATTTTTGTGTTTACGTATTTTTGCTGAGGAAGACTCAACATTTTAAAAATGCATCATGTCAGTTCGAGTACATTTTGGATGTACCGATGTAACGCGTTTACTTAGTGTAAGTTGTAACGGAAGAAATAAGTTACGTAACAGGGGAGATGTCAAAGAAGATCAAAGGAGATTTACAGTCAAACTAAGTGAAGCGTACCCCTCAAGAATACATTAATGAATTTATTACTTGAATATTAAACCCACTGGGAAATATTTTTTATGCAGCCGTCGCTTCAAAAATGCAATAATGAATAGATTATTTGAATACTGAACTCGCTTCAAGAATCAGCAATAAACTGATTTTTTTAAAAATGGTAAAGCCATTAACTGTATTCTTGGAGCGACTAGGTGGGTTCAATATTCAAGTAATGAATTTATAAGTGTACTCTTGGGGGGTACGCTTCACTTGGTTTGACTGTAACTGAGCGTACTAAGGGTAATTTACTGAAAATTAACTGTTTTGATAACGTTGCACGCTTGTAAAATTTTTTTTCAAAATTACGTCTGAGTTCATAATAGCGGAGTACCATATCTGTAGAGGAAAGTAAAGGACACTCGTGAATTTATTTTCAACAACCGCACACTGCTTCGCCACTCACTATCAGAACAGAGGGTGAGTAACGCACTGATTCCTGATTATGTGCAATGGCTCCACCAATCAGACTGCAGCATTTGCAATTGTATACTGGCAGAATTCCACAAACTATCGTTACATATTTTGATTAATATTGATAGGGTTCTCCTGCTTGAAGATCCATTGACGATGTCATGACAACTTTACTGCAATTTTTTATCATCATCATCATCATTGACGTTGTTATGACAACTTAACTGCAATTTTTCATTATTATCATCATCATGATCTCTCATCACGCCAGTAGGCGTATAAAGCTTCCAAGCTGTCTGACCAACAATTGCTGTCTTGTGCATCCGCTTTGGCTACTTCCCAGCTATTCCACCCAGCTTTGTTTTGCTCTTTCTCTACCGTCTTCTCCAAGTAGTTTTCGGACTTTCAGGAGTCCATCCTAATGGTGTGAAACAGTTGCACCTTCTTTGTCGAACTTCACAGCTCATTCCATTGAACTTAGCCAACTCAACCACTCTCTTGCTTGTTATTCTCTGCTGCCATCTAATCTGCAGTATCCGTCTCAAGCACCGGCATTGGAAGCTATTTAGCTCCCGATCATTGTTCTTGGTGATCTTCCAAGTTTCAAAGCCATATAGTGGGACCGGACAAACTAAAGCCTTGAATAGGCGTATCTTGGTTCTCCTCCCTATTTCTCTAGTTGCCCAGACCCTCCTTAGTCTCTGGAATGCGTCACGTACTTTCTGTAGACGGTGCATAATGTCTTTGCTGTCTCCACCCTCTTTGTCTACAATAGCTCTCAGGTACGTAAACTCCTCAACGTCATCCACTTCTTCGCCATTAACCACAAATCTTCTCCCCTCTACTAGCACACTCAGTCCTTCGTGTCTTGCACTTTCTCACATTAAGTTTGATTGACTGCTGGTTGCTTTCCCCGCAATTCTCCCGCAATTTTCATGCAAGTCATTGAACTTAGATGACAGTAGTGCAATGTCATCTGCGGACTCAAGGTCCTCCAGCACTGTTGTGAAATTCCACATTCTCCCTCTTCTCGTGTCTGCTGTTGCCTTCCTCATGACCAATCCAAGCATAGTAAGTACAAGAATCCCGACACCACACACCCCTGTTTTACCCAAGACTTGATCATAAACCAGTCAAATGTCACATCCCCTTCGAAAACTGCGCACTCAAAATCCTCGTATATGCTCGCTATCACTGTCACCATCTTGACTGGTATCCCATAACTTGTCATGATATTCCATAGGCTTTCTCTATGTACAGAGTCAAAGACTTTTTCAAAGTCTACAAAGCTCTCCACTGATTTACCTGTTCTAAGATGTTTCTAAGTATAAAGATCTGTTCAATTGTACTTCTCTTACGTCGAAATCCAGTTTGGTCCTTTTGAAGCTTTCTATCTACGCCTTTTTTCTCCAATAGCATCCTACAGAATATCTTACTAATGACATTTGGTGACCTCCAAGGTTAGCTTATATTTATCGATGTCTTTATGGGGAAGATTGTGATGAACCCATTTGCACTACAGAAGTCACATAACCTTTCCCTTTGTTATTCATAACACCAAACTTCCCTATAACCTCCTCTCTACTGGTATTGTTGCTGCCTACCTCAGCGTTCAAATCTCCCTTCACCACAATCATATCATTTCTATTGCAGGTTGAAACAGTGTCCTACAGCTGGCTGTCCATCGATCGTATCATTTGTTGGTGCATATGCTTGTACCACCGTCAAATTTTGTGCTTTGAGTAGAATCGTGCCGTAACAATCCCTTTGCTAATTGGCGTCCATTCCATCAAGGTTTCCTTTGCTCTAGCACTCATCATGATGGCTACTCCTCCTTGTTGCACCTCATCATTTCCTACGTACACCACCTTTTATCCACTCTGCAGTGTTATTGTTCCCGTCCCTTTCCATCTGGTCTCACTTATCCCTAGCACCTCAATCCCATACTCTTTCATCTCCTTAGCTACTTGCCCTGCCCGTGTTGTCTCCGCCACGGTCCTCACGTTCCAGAAACCGATGATCCTCTGTATCTAGGGGGCTTCTATGGAGGCTATCGGCCCTTGGGCTTCCGGCTGGCCTTGACCCAAGAGTGTCATTGCAGCCCCAGCAGCAACACCCCAAGTCAGTGTTGTCTCACTGTCAACGCTTCTGGTTTCTGTAGCAGTAAGTGTTTTTATGTGGTACAGACGTAAGCTCTACGCCCAACCCCAAACCTGGAGGACTGGGTGCACTCTTTGTCAGGTCTCTACTCCTCGACCTTTTCGGCATGGGTGGTCCTAGCAGGAGTACATGACTCCAGCCGACATAGCTCTAGGGGTCATTGAGACACGCAAACTGCCCCGCCACGATAAGGAAAAAAATATCCTGCAAAGGCAATGGAGGTGAAAAAATTTCGTGCAAGCTGAAAAAGTTCCACCCCTCCCCCCATCCCCCCATCAGTGTGTCTAGTGGTCCATTAAAAATCGAATTGACGCCGAATGAAGCTAATGAAGATTCTTTCATTGAGTTTATTATTGGCCACCAGACAGTTTCGATCTATTTAGTTCACCGGTGCTCGTGATATGATTCTATTTTAGTTCCTGACACAAAGAACATATGGGAGACGATTTAAGTTTGAGATTAATTATCTGAAAGGAAATGTGTCGCTAGCTGTCGCCTTGCACATTAAAACGCTTTCAGCGCAAACTAATACTAGAAAAAAAAAAAAAAACAAAACAAAGCGATAATAATAAAAAAAACATTTTTGTCGATAACTGTCAATCGCCCACTCCCTTTTAAAGCAGCTGATTATTTTCTATTCATAAGTTCAATCTATAACTTTCTTCTTCGCTGTCACGAAAATGATAAATAATAAATGATGATATGGAGTATTAGAGCTTGGTAGAAATGAAACAAACGCTCTTTACGATAGACTATTTACCAAAATGGTTAATTTAGCGGGTAGTTATTGATACTTTACATAGAATGGTGTAATACAAATATTCAGAAGAAGAAAAAGACTTTAAAAAATCGAAAAGAAGCCGTTTGTAATTTGCCTATTTTGACTGAAGAAGATAAAAATACTTTCCTTGAGTTCATGACAGATAAAAAACAGACAGCAAACTCTACCAAACACCAAGACCAACGAACTAAAAGAATGACAAGTCGTTTTGAACGTGTGAAGTACCCAGTATAGGTTTTCATAATATTTATGATCGATCATTGTTAGTAAGTAACTCAACAGACTAACACACGATAAAATCAGTTTATAATAATATTCGGCTTGCAGACTATGGTAGTAAAAACGTTTACAATAAAGAAGAAAAACTGAAGAGTATTGTTCAAAGTTTCCCTTTTTGTTCAACAGTGTTTTATGTTCGTGATTTTAACGATGTAAAATATCGGGCTCGGTGCAAAATGATCGTGTTTATTTGCACTTAATTTTGCATACTGTCAATTTTAGTCATTAAGTCTTTATTGTTCCTTTTTATTTACCTTTCAGGACAAATGGCAGAATTTTGTGCACTTTCCCGAAAACATTGTCATTGCCTTGAACACGCATTTTAAGCAGAACGCGCAGAAGTTAGGGTGTCTCAAATCTCTCACAATTATATTTAGTTTACGGTTGATGACGAAAATCATAAAATACTATATTTTAAAAACCCGGGGGTAAAATAGAGTTTTGTCTAGAGACTTCAGCCTGTTCAGTTGTGGTTATTTCTGTCGTTCTTCTCGTGTCTGATTGGCTGGGAATCAGCTGATAAGCATCGCTTCTACAAATAATTGCTAAAAGTCACGAACGTGTCTTTTCATGCCAAAACAAGTGGTAAATTTGACTCCTTAACTCGCTGAAACCCGGCAGAAGAAACTGATTTAGCGAGACGTTCTAGGGGAGTTTCAAAAAGCGAGTGTTCTTGGAATATTGTGCTAGCAACAGTTGGAACTTACATCAAAAACAACTGAAACAGAATGTCTTCGAAAGGTAAGTTAATGTCTGTTGAAAAACGTTGTTTGCACATTTCGCTAAGAAAACGTTTTAATATTACACAGAGGCGTCGATACTAAGTAAGGAAACAGCGAAAAGACTATCTGATAAATAGGCAAGAATCAGAGCGATTCTTGTAAAGCATTACCGAGTTGAATCCACTGATAAAAAACGTGAACTGAAAAGTACTTTTGTGTGTGCTGGAGAACCCCTAGCCTTGCAAAAAGTTGCAGCTTTTAAAACTTAGTCTGTGGGCCTACCTATAGGGATATCTTATTGTTTATTTATTTTTTCCGCGTAATATACGAACCCGTTCTTTCGTAAGATAGACTACATGAGCATTTTCTGCAAAAAAAGGCAGCGCTGTCACGACGGTTGGCGTAATAGAAAAGCTGCAAACACCTTATCTTTAATGCATCTAATAACCGCTTCTCTAGACCTAACTACGTGCATTAATGCTCAACTCGGTTGATATGAATTTCTTAATTTTGATTGGCCCTTTCATCTAAAAAAGTGGTTTAAAATTATCGTCCTAATAAAAGCGGAAAAAAAGCGCGACATCGCGACGTTTTTCAAATCTGCAATGCATAGATCTTTCAAATATGCCACTTAGGCCTGCTGTATTCACTAGACACATTGACAGTATTGAACTACTGACAGTGAATATTAAGTGAGGCGATGCACTTTGTGTTCGCTATCAACAAATTAAACAGAAATGTGCAAGGGATCGCAAAGCAAAACTGCTTTTGGCATACGTGGGATCTAAAAGCCAACGATAGAGAATGTCAATTAAGCAAGACCGATACGGCACATGGAAAACTAACACGGGTTAAGCCTGATATAGAGTCGAAACTGAAGGCCAATATACGATCATGAGCAGCTGTTTCGACCTGGTTGGGTCTTATTAGTGCCGTCGAAATACTGTGCAGAGAAGCGTTTTGGATTTTAGCATGTCGTTGTCTGTTACGTTTTCTAATTTTTTTAACGCAAACACGTATACACATTTAATTACTGTCAATTTGACAAAAGTGCATTGTTTTTACCGTGCAGTGCTCTCACGTGCAGTATTTTCCGTAGAACTACATGCACAATTCCTCAAATAAAACTGAAGGATTCATACATGCAGTCCAACGTTCGCGATGAACGACCGCTGAATGAATGATTTGACCGCTTGTCAGCGACTTAACTTGAAAAATGATTTGGATTAAAAAAGTGAGTTCCTATTTATTATAAAACTTAGCGCGGAAAGTCTGTAAGTTTCCAGTGAAGAAGGTATACCGGTTATCAATTTTTAAAACGAAATTTAAGCAAATGTAACCTAAAATCTAAATCAGCAGAAGGAGAAGAGATGCAAGATGAGTTCGTAATAACTGCTATTTGTCTTTTTTGACATCATTGAAAGATGCATTCTTTCAAAACAGTGCGCGCAAAATTGAATTGCAATTTTTGTGTCCCGCAGTGTAATATTTCATGACAAGAACGACATATTTTGCTCATTCATGTCAACTGCTTTGTGTTGTCATGCAGTTTTGTGAATTGTCTTTTCAATTTGTCGTTCGAGAAAGAAGACTCTTTTCTCTTCATCAGAATGTATGTTTTTGCGATGCCCAGACTGAATATTCTTATTTTCTGCCGACTTTAGGCTGAATCAGTATATTTTTGTTTATATTCTTAAATTATGTGCGTAGGAATTGAACCATCAAATAGAACTTCATGGTGTCACATTTCGTACGTGCTGGTCTCTTTGCCATATTTACCCTTATTACTATACATTATTTCATTACAAAAATACATCTGATTAAAAATACAGGTACATTGCGATTTAATTTTATTTTGTTTTCTTTTAACCCCCAAAAAATGCCCTTAATGAAATTTCGGCTGAACATATTTTTTTCAGTTTTATTACTTTTAGCCTTGACATTCTTACCAAAATAGATTCTTACAAGACAAGGAGTACACGAGAGTTTCACAAAAAAGCACGTTTTTTACCAGAAATTCTTATTTGTATGGATTGTGAAACAGCTTTGTTTCTTCGAGCGTTTTCGCATGACGTCATGCATGAGACATCCGAATTATCAATGGAATTTCATTCCTTTATGAAATATATTTTTTTCGTAAGTAAAAACTTCTTTGTTTATTTTTCGAAAACCAATATGGCCGCCCAAAAAATGTTCTCAAACGGAGTTTCCACCTTCAAAGGCACACACACACACACACACACACAAATCGTTTCTTTTTCTTTTTTTTTCATTTGGTCTTAAGTTTACAAAAGACAAAAATTCAAAAATATCAAAAAGCAGCCGAGTTATTTAGAAAAAAACGTATTTTGAAATAAAGTTAATAAACCAGGAAGGTGTCATAATCGCTTAAATGGACGAAACCGCCAGGGGAAATTTTCGCCGCAAGCGCTTATCTTGTAGCACGTACGGTATGTCATGTTATTTGGTTTTATTGATATCGCGCATTCTATCTTTTTCCTTTGGCTACTTTGCCAGTTTTAGTGTCTTTCTCTTCAATGCGACAGCGAGATATGAAACGTGTTTCAATGCGATTCTCTTTCCGGGAAATCCTGATCGTCTTTGACGTTTGAAGGTCCCGGCTGCTGTTTCATTGGTTTGCGGTTTCATAAACCGTGATAATCTCCCGGCATGGCGAGAGTTGCCTAACAGAACCTTCACGAGCTAAAATATCGCATTTGATTTTGGGAGGAATGCATCCACTTTGAGAGAATTTAAAGGATATGCAGATTTGACGGATTTTCATGAAATTTCGCAAGAACATTCCAAGGATAATGACAACCGAAAGTCTGTCTGGCGTCGATCTACGCAACACGTCTCGCGTATTTTTAGCTATTTAATCCGGATATCTAGACAGCCAATCAGAATATAGTAATAGCCCGACACTCTTTTGTTGATTGATGCCTTGTGAATAAGACTGTCCACCCATTTTGCTCGTGTGGCGGTATCCGATAGCCGATAAATTCATCAGAAGAACCCTCGGTCGTTTCACGCCTTACCGGCTCCTGAACACTTCGTAAAATAAACACTCGTAAACTACATTAAAGCTTAAAAGCTTTGTTCAGATATATAGTTTGTTGTTTTTTTTTTCCCAAAGGACACCCGCGAAAGGTGGGAAGAAACCTTAACTACAGGACTGTTGAACCCAGTCCTAAACCGCTCAGATCCGTGTGAGACTAAATTCAGTGGATTTCAATGAGAGGCAAAGGAAAATTCTAATATTTAGCAGTTGACAAAAGATTCAGCTGTAAGACTGCTCTTTGATTGCGATTAAAGTATCCATAACATAAAAAATGTAATCCTTGTATGTGGTGCATGGTTGCCTGCACGCAGTGTGAGCGACTGTCAAAGCTGTGCAGTCCCCCCCGGGGTGCAGTCCTACCGAAACGACACGATAAAAGCCTTTTTCATCGCAGTTAACACAAATAAAGACAATGCTAAAGTTGCTTTGGCCTCTTCTGATACACTCGAGAAGTTGGAGTTTAATTTGACGAGGAGCGACGACACATGTTGGTTAACATAACTTTAAGACTTATGCCGCATGAACCAATGCCTATGACTCAGGAGCCCATAACATGGAGCGTCCACATTCGCCTTACCAGGGACTGATCAACATTTGCGGACACGTTTTATTTTTAGAACAATGTTTCCTGCTAAAAATGTGTTGTTTTCAGTGCAATGTGATAAAAATGTAATGTGCTCACTGTGCCATTGATTGGGTGAGCTGCTAGATTATTTTAAATCTGGGATTAATCAAAGAGCCTTAGCATTTCAGTACCTATATATAGCTTTCGGCCCTCAGTTTTGAATTACGCTAATGCGTACCTCAACAATAACAAGAGCAACAACAACAACAACTACAACAACAACAACGCTAAATTAAAAGTGTAAAACTAGTTTGAAATTAAAACTTTGCGTGACTTAAGTCCTAGATTAGAGGTGATAGGCTCTTGGACAATCCAGTCTATGCAATATATGTGCTATTTCTTTCAAGTTTTACAGCATTTATTTAATCACGGTTAATCACGGGTTTGCACCCCGCGTTCGGCGACTCGCTGGGTAGTTTTCTTGTTCCTGGCTGTAACATAGCTTGATTTGCTGCTTAATATATAACAGTTGAAATAGTCCGAAATCCAGGAAAGTATAAAACTAGCCAATCCTGTGACGTGAATCTCTACTCGCATGGGCATCCCAATTGGCTTTACACGCATTTTATCCACGCAACGCGCGTGCTAACGCGCGGAACAACTGGGCACCAAGTAATGAGGCATAGTTGGCTTCACTATCGTCTCTTCCGAGGTGTGCTTTTCAGGGATTAAAACTTTAGGCAAGTTTTCGTGCAACTAAATGCGTTCTGTCTATAGTCTTTAGTCCATTCAGATCAAAGCACGATACACTCAATAATTCTTTCGTAATTTCTTTTAAAAATACGTTTTGAGGATTTGTTCGTTTCAGTATACAAAGAAAATGCCTCAAAATTGGTGGATAATTTTGTTTATTTGCTTTTCTTCTCTGCCTTCTTGGCGCACAGCGTTATTGGGCTCGAAAATTTAACAAAACGAGGAACAGATGCAAACTTAATTCCCCATCTGTATTTATCTGATTAATGAAGGTCAATGGAAAATTCTTCATAATTTTTTTGTGTCGAAATAGCTTTTTAACCTCAAAATTGTTTGCTTTTATTTACGTTCTCAACCATCACCTCGTTTCCACCTGCTGTGTTTTCAAGCATGGTTTAAGTAAAAATTCATCAAAATTAGCGAGTCTGTTATTGATTTTCATAAAATTTATTTTGTGAAGAACTTGAATAACACCTTACTAGTGATAGCCTTTCAGGTCAGTGGCACTAATCACTTGACTCTTTTGTTTGGCTCTTCGATCGAGCGACTTTTAATTTAATATTTGCGGTACCATAATTACGCTAGTAAATTTATTTCGCCTTAGTTCCATTTCACTTCTGCTCATGTCGTTTGTCAAAAGGTTGCAGAACTTAGAAAATCGACTTCAAAATTTTCATAATCGGAGAATTTTAACTGTTTCCTAACGAAAACTGAAAAACCGTTTTCATTGAACCGACAGGCCACTTTTGAATCGTAATTTCAGGTGTCTTCTGTTGTTAAGGTAACGATAAAGACCATGACAAGACAAGACTTAAGCAGATTAGAACTGAAATACCTCTCTTCAATTGAAGCTCTGAGGCAATTGCTTTCAGTGCAGAAAAAACAAGGGTTAGTCATAATGCATAAGAGAAATTAGGTACAAGGTATAGTATGCAATTTGAGTTTTATTTGTCGTTTGTTTCCCATTCTGAAAAGACTGATGGAACGGGTTTGTTGATAAACGACAAAGAAGTAAGGTGTATTTTCTAGTACCAGCGCAAACAAACGCGTAAATTCTGTTCTTTTGACAACGCGCTGGACACAATAAGGTTTGTAGAGTTTCACTTCAAGTGGTGACAAGACCGGAGTAAAAGTCATTTGTGATTAAAACAGCTGGTTTGAGTCAATGGCTCATTAACAGGTCACATTAAGGCGTGAGATGCGCTATAAACGCAAAAATAATGAAACAAAGTAAGAAGGCAAGAGTTAAATCTCAAGTTCATCAATAAATGAAAACCCCTGACATTATCGATTCAACCAAAATAAAGAAAGACTGACCAATAGAAATAAAGATAATCTCGCTATGACATCATCGACCCACTATCCTTTGAAACTTCCTTTGACGATGTTCAACTAAAGACATTTTGACTTTGTTTTTAATTTTGACATCAAGACACTACAACATGCGTGAGGTACATCCGAGCACATCGTTCTGGAGGTAATGTAAATCTGGTAAATGTGCTTGAAAAATCTTGGAACAATGCTAAAGAAAGCTGTAACAACACAACACTACTTTATTTTTTTTCGCGAGGGCTAGCTCAGTTCAGGAAGCGATCCTAGGGTACCGGAGAATTGGCTGCTGCGAGCACATTTATTGAGGAGAAACATCACTACACTTTTTTTTATACACAATGCCCTGTAGGGGTTTTGCTAATTCACGGTCTCTTCTGTTTTAATTTCATTTCATTATAGAATTCAAATGAATTGAATCTCTATGTAGGATGCAAAAAGGCATTTATCGAGCAATATTGCTTTCGCATCGTTGTGAAGGAAAACGTTTTCTTTAAGTCGAGTGAATTCCAATTTAGAGAGTATAATTTCACCTCAAGAGTATACTAGCCTCTGGTTTGCTTGATAAAAAGGTAGGAAATTCATGATACTGTATATATCTGCAGGTGAAAAGTACCTTATCTCGGTCTTTGACGTCGGACTACATGCAAATGTAAATGTGATTAATGTGACAAAACTGGGGCAAAAAACCTACAAACTGTAAATTGAAGGAATAGATTTCTCTAAATTTAAGTGGCAAACCGCATGCGTTTCGCTTTCTTTGAAAAAGAAGAAAAAAAACGTGAAAACGTAATACATCTAAAACAACAGCAAACCAATTGAGGTTTTTAACACAAGAACCTCGACTGGCAAACACTCAGCAAATGATCGTCGTTTATTTGACAATGTTAAATTGCCGTTTTCCGTTTCTCGAGGGTCTCTTCTCTAACGAGAGGAAAGATAAGATGTGGACAACACCAAATATTCAAATCAATATTATTGATAAGTCATTATTTCGGCGAAAATTCGGACGCATGCATGTTTATGGCCAGGTTTAAATGCCTGGCAACCCTTAAATAGATATTCGTAAGTCACATATTCTCAAGTTGCATAGAGAGCATGATTTAAACTGTCTGTTCGTTAGAGGCTCTGTTTGTTCACCTGTAGATGTGAAATTCTATTGACTGACAAGCTGCGGACGGAGCGCGTTGAGGAGACTTGCGTGCATCGCATGCGAGAAAAAAATTATTCATCGGTCTCTTGGCGGTATCGCAAGAGGGTTTTAACTCAAAATGAGCCTTAATTTTCTTGTTATTTGCAGGGCAAATGACTTCATACCAGTTCCTGCAGCTTTCATCAATTAGAATTTCTAGAAAAGGTTCATTCACCTGCGAAAGAAGGGGAGCAGATTTCCTGTTTGCATCATGGCGGAAAAATCCAGACTTGGCACAATAGTGCGTTACTTTAGGTCGCTGAAGAAAATGGCGTTCTCCGACAGAAACGCGCCGCGGACCGTGGTATTAAACCGCGAAATTGTGGACAAAATACTACGGCCGGTGCATCTTATGACGGCGTTTATAGGACATCGAAATAAGCACCATCGAAAGTTGGGTACCTTCGGCCTGGTGCTTTGGATCTGTAATCTAGTGTGCCATTTCTCGCTGGATTTCTACGAAGCGGCGCACATATTCGGTTGGGCGTGGGCCACAGCCATAGGACTATTCTTCGTGTCCTTCAGCTCGGGAACATACGTGCTGATTAGAGATACACTCCCATGGCTCGAGGATGGTCTGGAAATCTTGAACGTTGACGGGAATTTCTCCGAGACGCTGGAAAAAGCGCGTACCATCACGACGGTGAGTATCTACAAGATCGATTTATTTATCTCTATTTGTATTTCCGACATACTCTAAACTGGATCTGATGCGCGCTTTCAAAAATCATTGCATACATCAATGAAAAATCAAGACCGTTGACTTCCCTTAAGAGTTTTGTCATCTCAGTGGTATTTTATATTTTGCTCATCACCTTTTCGCAGTCGTTTCGCCAATGTTTCCTGATTTCCGGACTGCATGATTTCGACGTCTAAAGAGTGTCGCCTTAACTTCATCTTTTCTCTGGTCGCAGTATTTACGTATCAGAAGACTTTTTGTTCTCACTTAATCATTTTACTTCCAGCAAGATTTATTCACCTCGCGTTTAAATCTTTTGTGTTTTATTTAAAAACGTAAAATATTATTGATGTGCTTCGTGATTATCCGTAAGAACTTTTATTACAGAAATACACGAAACTCATTTCTTTCGCAAGATTATCACTGACTCGAGATGAAAGTAAGGGAAGACAACGTTTGGTGCCAATACGTATTCGCTATTTTCGCTGATTTTTAGATGAAGTTTGTCTTCACCAAAACTACATCACAGCACCTGTCAAATAAAAATTAACCTCAGCCGTGAAAAAAAGTCCACTTCAAATAACTCTCATTTCAATAACAATATAAAAAGTAGGCAAATTTCGGATATTTCCGTCATATTATAATACATTAGAGGATATCTTTGTTCCCGAGGTTTTCAACAACAAATATCGAAAATCCCTGGGCATAGATTTCAGGGCAAATTGATATACAATCCTTTTCATGCATAAATATTCATTAATACTCTTCACAGTTGAAAATAAATTCATCCTTTGCAGGATTAGTACCGTGGATAATATAGTGAGAGAAAAGAAAAACAAACATATCAAAATTAAATATTGTAACACAAAACTCTCTCTCAATCTCTGACCGGATAGGGCCATCTTGAATAATTAAGCTTGATCAGAAAGAAGAGAAAGAAAGCGGTTTGTTGCATCAATTGATCTTAATTGGATCTCTAAATAACCCCTTTTGCCTGTCGTTTATACTTATAATGTGAAGTAATAAACATCAAGAGGGATATTTGTTTAGATGAATCTTGATTCGGATCTCCGAGATGAAATAACGAGCATTGTTTGAGCTCAGCTCATAACATGAGTCCTTTTGAAAATAAATCACTGGATCTTTGAAATTATCTCCAGTGCAGGCTCTGTATTTCCGCACAACTGTGCTTGATAATTTCAACTGTAACTCCTTTCCTTTTAAGTCATTTGAATATTCAAACAAAATATTTAAGAGTAACATAACAGCTATTTGGTTTTCTTTGGGTTTTGTGAAAGATGCGAACGGTTTCCTGGAAATTTAGAAGGATTTTTTTAAATAGCGAAAATTTTTCTTGCGAGATTTCTCAAACAAAATTTCCATGCTTACCTACAAACGAAAAATATCCACCGTTATCTTATGTTTTCACACTGTGAATTTGTCGAAAACCCGCGAGAGGCTTCGATATTTGAAATTTGAAGACCTAAATTTGTTATTCACAATATCAACATAAAACCTTCTCTAAACAACGCAGTATTTTAGCTTATATAAAGTTGGGATTCCATGTAAATTGTAATATGGACTGACTTGCCAAAAGGCACGTTATAATCTCTGAATTAAACAGCGCTTGCCATTTTTCCCTCGAGATTGAATTGAACCAAAATTTCAAAAAAAAGAAATGTTCTAAGCACAATTTCAAGTTTGCCCAGTTTCAACAAAGATCTACTAGAATGTGGAATGCGTGGGCAATTTTCCAGCGTTATCTGGTCAGTAATAGTTTTAAAAATTTCCTGAGGACAACGAAATCGCACTCTTTCGGTAAAAGATGCTTAAAGCTTCGTTTGATAACGTTTGGAATATCTAGTTCTGTTTTTCAATACACATCACTAACATCAGTTATTTAAATGAACTTCATCCTTTTGAATTGACAAGAAAAGAGATCATTTTGTAATAATGTACTTAATTAAGGATCATACCCTCAAAAATTGTTTGAAAATTCGTCCAACTGTAATTATATACCGCTAAGATTTAATATTGTTATTTTTCTTAAAGTTAATTGTTTTAAAAACATTAACTCTTGTCAAGTTATGTTTTGATTTTGAATGGGAAAACGTATTCTTTTGTAAAACAAACAACAAAAACATCAGGGGTTTTCGTGTACAGCGCGTAAATATTCATTTAGGAATAGAAATTACTTTTACGTTTGGGGTTGTGTTTTTCTAAACATGGCTACTCCATGAAGATGGTGCTCCTTCGCGGTTTGAGAGATATCCTGCGGAAATTAAAATTGATTTATAAACAATACTAAGCGATGTATGAACTGCACTATAAACATGGTGTCTGGGGTAGAACTGAAAGGTTTTGAGAAAATTTGAGCAAGTAACTTGTTCTGAATAGAATTTTGCTTCTCTACACGATTCTGAATCACAGGAAACTCCAAATCTAACTGCAGTGTAGTTACGTTAGAAATAAGCCGCAGAAGTTTGTAACTACTATTATATAGGCCTACAGTCCACACGAAAACGAAGCTTTTTGAAATTACTCTTCAAACCGAAGGAATCTGAAAACGCCAGCTTCTCGTTTTCATGGTGACGGAGACATTTTGAAATTGGAGCTTTTGGGAAACGATTAAGTCGCGATAATCACGTGATTCTCATGACAGAGTCTGCCTCAAACACAAATCTTAACTCGTCTGACTGGTGATTGTTGCCTTTTGAATTTCTCCGGCTTGGTGCGAACGGAAAACATTTGATGTTTGGGAAACCCCCATAAGTTTTCAAATTCCTGCAGCCTATTGTGGACTTGGTCTAAAACCAAGATCAAAAAAGGCAAATAGCACAAGATTCATTAAAGCTACATCTGTTATTTAAGTAGTATCTGTCAAGGACTTCATGTCTTCCTAATTACTTCTTGTTCACAAGCGTCCATTTGCAACCTTGTCGCCGACTTTGAACCCTTTTTGTGCTAAATAAAACTCATTAGCGGTTCAAGGGAGACCAATTGAGGATTGTTAATAACTCATTTCCACTAGAAGGGGCGAATAAGGAGTTGTTAATACGTTGAACAAGCGATAGTTGATGAAAAGATTTTGTAAACTGAGTTATATAGGAAAGTAGGAATTATATTTCATTATATTTCAATTCACCAATTCATCGTGGTAATCCTTTAGTTTCTAAAATTCCTTTTGCGTTAGAAAAATTGAAAAAAGAGCATAATAGATAAAAGCAGAAAAGCCATTCCGTAATATAGGTATTTGAGAAGAAATTCACAAAGGTTTCATGCACAGACTAAAATTAATGGTAGAATCACCTTGCAGTTCAGTTATATATTTTACAGACTTGAACTTACAATCGAATAATTGCGTATTGAATGATAAAAAAAAACTCTAAGGCGATAGAAACGATATAAAAAGTGAAATAATTAAGTGAATAGCTTCGCGCGGATCGAGTCATTCTGTTCAGTTTGGTTTAAGTTTACGACTAAAAAACATTTCAAAAATCAAACAGTCGAGTTTACTCTGACATTTTTTTTTCAAAATCTCGAAATTACTTCCAATAGTCTCCGGATCCATTCCGTGCTCATCCTTTAGGTGGTTGTCGATTATGTTGCTGATCGCCTATGTTCCTCCATTCGATGATGCAGGTGTCGACTCCTGAACCAACATAGTCTGCATCACAAAGACCACACTTGTAATGATACACACCGTCATTTTTGTTGATTCACAATTGGAGGTTTACGTTCCTTTGGTTTGAATTGTCCTTTGATCTTCTGATTTGTGTAA
>JAHPZR010009245.1:0-30000 GCA_019787425.1 Platygyra sinensis | reverse complement strand
CCTCTCTGGTGGACGACGCGTCATCGAATGGAATAAATCGAAATCTCTTGGGAGTTCAAAACCCGCTGCGATTGGTTGATATGGAAACTGGTGGTGAAGACACCTTTTCAGAGTCACGGCTGCCCCCGACTTGCATTCTAAACCCAAGCTTCACGCCACATTCAACATGTTCAAGTGACCCGCCGACCGCTAACAAACCTGGAAAGAAAAGCAAGTTTAATTTCAAGTCGTATGTTATGTATTTACAAGGCCTCATCAAGGAGGTGGGTTTCTCTGTTGGTGGAATGATCCTATCGTGGGAGAAGGTGTCTAGTATTGGAATATTATGGGTGTCGGTGCTTGCAATCTTTATCCAAGAGATAGTTTTTGGCAACAGAAAGAGCACGCTGCTTACATGACGCAGGATACGCACCGCTGTACATTGGTTGTAATTTCACCCCTCTATGCACGGAAGGGTGAAGCAAGAGACCATCTATGTGAGCACTGGTCAAAGGCTACTAAAGAGAGCGCGAGTCAAATTCAGCTTGATGTCCGCAGGTCTTTTCAAAAATCGATCTGAATGTTCACCTTCCGTATGCGGACATCCGCCGTGAGCGGACACTTAGTAATAGTCCCAGCCATATACAAACACTGCATTTTAAACCTACAATAAGCGGATACCACTCCTAACAGGTAGTGACCTTTTTTGGCCCCGAGGGTGTCCGTTTAGGGGAGGCTTAACTGTAACTTGACCGTGAGGTATCTTTTGGTTACACACCACAGCTCTGAGCAAGACTATCAGAACGACCAACAGCGTGTTTTCAAAATCAATCTGCATTTTCCTCCAAAGTAGGTCATCGATAAAAAAATATCGTTAAAATTAAGTCAACGAAACGCACTGATAACACGTCAGACTCGTGTTAACATCAGCCAGTGAAAAACGACTCGCAACTGACCAGTAAGAGCGCGTATTGCATGATCGAAATTTTATAATTAGATAATTAGATTATATAACATAACATTGTAAAAATCACGAAAAGCACCACAGATGGAATAATTTAAATATCATCACATCATAGTTTTTTATATAGAAATTTCGGAAAATTGCGACCACATCAGTCCCAGTTAACTTAGATGTTTCCAGTCAGTGTAAACGTTGTAACAACGAGTGATACGCTAGAAGAGTATATCATACATTAATCTTCAAGCCATTGATAAAAGAGCCAGTCATTGATCTATAACAGCCAACCCTCGGCATCTTTAAAATTGTTTTTAATACCCAACATCAATCTCGTTCCCAGAGCCTCGTTCCCCTTGACCAGCGGTCGGAAAACAAGAAGCTCTGGGAGCAACCATTTTGAAATAACAATGGAAATAACCGAATTCTGCCCATCCGGTTTCACGCAGTCTACATCTACGGCGCATGCCTGAAATGGATGCTCCCAGAGCCTCTCGATTCCTGCCACAGGCCAGAAGGATCGTGGGCTCTGGGGACGAGAATGACCCAACATCGTTATCAGGGTCCTTCTCCTTCCCAACTTATTTCTTCCTCTCGCTCCCGGGCGCGGGAAGTAAGGAGGCCCTGGGAACGAGGTTATTTGATACCAAAGTTGCTCGGAACCTGAAGCGGCATAGACCACAAGAGATGTTTTCTCTGGGGTGGGCTCCGTTTAGTTTTCTCCGGCCAAGAGTGTCAGTGTCCCAAAAAAACTTTTGTTGAACAATTTGCTACCATCGAAACGTTTTTACTGTTAAATAAATGCCGTTTTTCGTTTTATTTCTACAAAGTCAACGTCAAACACATTATTCTCAAGTGTATTGTTTGCGGGGTTTTGGCAGTACATTATACTAAATACTCCAGTCTACTTATACATGCATGAAATAAATTGTCTATTTAGAAATAAAAACAGGTTTCTTTGATGTGACTTTTAATGCTTATTTCCATTGGGGGCTACACCACTTTATTTAAACAAGCACGTAGTGAATCCACGATCTGTGGTTGTGAATTTAAAAATTTCCATCGACCTGGACTCGAATCTAATTGTGTGATCAGGGGAATCCCTTGAGAGAACAGTCTAAAATAAGGTTTATTAACTGGACCCTTGATTCTGGACAGCGGAGGGCGCGTAGTGCAGAGTGTTACAAAATAAGATAAGAACTTTATTACTGTCTCGAAGTCACTAGGGATAGTGTACTTTCTTATACTTGACCAAACTAATAAGTACCTGTAACAGGTAGTCTTGTCTTCTGTAACTCATTGATAAAAATCTCGTCTTCCGTGAATACTTAAATTAGAGAACTGGACTCGGAAATGAGATCTTTGTTGTCATGAAGCGCTCTAGAACCTCTAATTTCTCTGGAACTTGTTAACACGAAGCTCTATTGTTTTAGGATTAAGGCCTATTGTTACTATTGTTTGTATATCAATTTCTCATTCAGTCCTGTGAGACGTTCCGAAGAGCTTCGTGGCGACCTAATGGGACACATACAAACAGTTTATGAGGCTGTAAATTTGAGTGTAACTACCCGCAGCATTACGTGAGTGTCTACACCAAGTAGATACTCTGGAAAGAGGTTGGTTTTCTCCGTGCTTCATGCACTTGTGTCTGCCCGATAAAGGAACAAAACTGGACTCGCATAGCGACCTGGGATAGATCCTGCGACTTCTGTTACAGACCGGGCTAAGGGAACATTTCTTAAACATGAAGCTTACCATTGATAACACCAGATTCTTTATCAACCATTTTATTTCTCAATCCAAAATCCAAAAACATATTTTACAACCATATGTACAGATCCTATAATAAATAACATTGTTATCTAGCTGGAATTTAGTTGTGGTCACAAACCAGAGGTTTCTTTAACTTTTTCTTGCCTTTTAGTTATTACTTCACATTAAACTCCAGCCATATAACAACACACTTAATTACTGACCCCTTGGAAAACAGTTTTGTTCTCCATGAATCTCGATATTTCTCTCGATTTCGTCTCCGAAAGCATCGAGATTCTCGGGAAAACAAACCTTTTCCAAAGAGACCACTAATAAAGTGTATATTGAAAAATTCCTTAACTAGGACAGCTACAATACGACATTACTATATGAAACCATAAGCTATGTTACGTCAGCGCCTATTTTTGAGGCTTGCTAATAATTTTAAGGAACTGACATGTCGACTTAGTCTCTAGCTATTTAAGGTGGCTCAAAACAGTTTCCAGAACTTTCCAAGACGTAGATTTTGATAGGGTCATAATTAACCACTCTTTATCAATTGATGCTACAACCATGGTATCAAAATACTGTCCAATCACTGGTGAACACGTTGGTATTATTTTCGTGACACAATAGGTTACCATAGCAACACTACGACCTGCTAAAAACACCCTTAATTTCAGCTTTAAGTGCTTATATTTCAAAAACGGCACGGTGAAATTTTTCCTTATTGTAGAATTTTGAGAAGCAGGATAAGATGCAACTTTTGGCAAAGTTTGAAAAAATTCTGTACATGGGGTTCAGAGCCACCTTAAATTTTCGAAAATTTAAGGTGGCTCTGAAACACCATGTACAGAATTTGTTTAAACTTTGCCAAAAGTTGCATTTTATCCTGCTTATCAAAATTCTATAATAAGAAATAATTTCACCGTGCCGTTTTTGAAATATAAGCGCTTAAAGCTGAAATTAAGGGTGTTTTTAGCAGGTCATAGTGTTGCTATGGTGACCTATTGTGTCACGAGAATAATACCAACTTATTCACCAGTGATTGGGCAGTATTTTGATACCATGATTGTAGCATCAATTGATAAAGAGAGGTTGTAACGACCCATCAAAATCTAAGTCATGGAATGTGCTGGAAACTGTTTTGAGCCACCTTAATGAAACCTAGATATGATAATATAGTAAACCTAGATAAAATAATTTGGTAACCTAGAAAAACGCAGAGAAAAAGAATGCCAAACAAAATTTGGGGGGAAAATTGAAAAACAAAGCTAACTTGAAAGAATGAAAGATGGGAATGTAGCCATAACACTACTGGAAAATGACCTGAAAAATTCAGGTTTTCGGTGAACGGGATTCGAACTCACGACCTTTACATTACGGTTACCAACTAAGCTTTTTAAAGTGAACATGAAGTGAATTTTTTTTGCATAATTTTACCGTCCAATATATAAATAAATCAATTGTAAACGTTAAAGTTCTCAAAAATAAAATTTAGTCATGTTTTTGGCGCTGAAAACTGCTCAACTTTTGTCAAGAAATGGTCAGGGGACTGGGACGAGATTCTATTGTGTAATGTCATCTCGTGACGTAGTTTTGTGGACAGAATTAATCACAAAGAAGGGTTTTTGAGGCAAAACAACATGTCCAGCGATTCTGAATTGAGTGATTTCTCTGAATCGTCAAATGACGACGAGAATATCGATGTTGTGTATAGCCAATACACGCCGTATCGTATTGCAATCTCGTAGTCTTGTCCACAACACTACGTCATCAGGACATTTTGGCCGCGCGATTCGAAGACCATTTTTGAGAGCAAAATCGCACAATTTTCAGGTGTTATAAAATCGCCAATTTTTTTCAAAGACGGTTCAAACTTTGGAATAGTGTCTTTAAAATATTGAACTTTCAAACTACTGAAAAACTGATTTCGCTTCATGTGCACTTTAAGGTCATTTTCCAGCAGTGTCATGGCTGTATTCGGATCTTTCATTCCTTCATTATTTAATTGCTACTGTTGGACATCTTTTACCAAATCTAACTTTTCTTAGGGATGTCTTCTTATTTTATATCATTCTTTTCAATGTAAAGAATTTTCTTCGAATCGAAGGAACGCTGATCAAAATAAAAATTTATTATGGTAGAATGATACATCACAAGATGTGATCCTAAAAATGGGATTCATGAACACGGAGGGTTAAAATTGGAACCAGACCATTAAAACAGTTTACGAAAAATCCCTTCTTTGAATTTGAAAATTGTTTTCAAAGTGTGCTATTCACATCACTCATAATGATATGCAAAGTTGAAATACGTAACACAATGCAGTTCTCTCGACCAGGTGAGCACTCTTCGCACTAGTTACGTAATAGCTCTGCAAATAAATACCGAGACGACTTGTTCATTCTATTCAAGCTCGGTTTTCAGCCCTGTTTTCCAGTGGAGCGCGGACCAGGGAACAGCCCACCCTCCCACCCTTCCACCATCATCGCTAGACCTCCCCTATGCCAAGCCGCTCTACTCATGGCTTAGTCCGCTGGTCAAGCATCCTGGTTAAAAATTTGTTTCATCAAAGTCTAACAAATAATTTAAAAGTTTCATACAATTTACCCTTGCTAATAACAATTCTATGAGTGTATTCATGTATCAAAGAGGGCCGGAGGGGTAATGACAAAACCCGATCTACATATAACGGTATTCAGACATGAGGAAATTTTACATTAATGCAAATTGTGTACACAAAATCAAATTAAACTACAAACATACATACAAAGAACTCACCGCCACAAAACGATAAACTGACAAATACTAAAAAACACCTCTGATCCATCTCCCCACCCCAGCCTCTCTTAAATTCATCTTCTCAGGGAGGTGGGGTGGGGTGGGGAAAGCACTGAAAGCACCAGTATTTCCTTCCTCTCTCCCACCCCTCCCTGCCCTGACGACTTGTCATCCCGTGTCCATCTCCTCCACTTGATTGACAAGTCTAGGACTGCAGGCGCACAGAGTTTATTATTAAACATCTGTTCAATAAGTTTGTCTCTCTCTTCAAGTTGCCGCCTTAGCTCGCTGACCTCGTCTGTCTTGGCGTCCAGTTCTTCATCTTTTTTGAACAGCATTTTCCTAAGTTCGAAGATCTCCGACGCTTGCTCTTTGACTTTTTCATCAGATGATCGCTCATTTGCTGTAAGAAGTACCAGAGCGAGAGTTCAGTAACTCCTCTATGAAGTGCAACCCCAACGAATAGTTAGCTTTCTCTACGTCCTTATGGAAGCGCAATGGTTTACAATCTAAAGGAGCCGAGAGAGCTCTAGAGTCTTGGGGGGCTGTGCTGTCTAGAGAATGTCCCCGAAGTTTATTTTCCGACTGCGTTCTTAATGAGTTGAATATCGGTGTTTATTGTATATATAGCGAGAATTTTAGGCAATAAACCTTAAAATAGAACTCTATATGTGCTATATTTCACGGTGAAAAAAGCGATACGTCCAATCAGTTTGCGTGATAGCGTTCTTCACATGTGAAAATATAACCAATCGCCAATCAGAAACATAGACATCTCTTTAATTCAATTGTAATCCCTAAGTTATTATACGGTCTTTCAGTTTATGCTGCAAGTGTTCTCGAACTTACTGTTATACAAAGGTTTTTAAAAGATGCTTTAAGAGGCGTTATACGTCGGTCTATTATAATATATATGATCTTTTGGAGAAAGCGACAGACGCCTTTTTTATAACCTCAAACGCGATGACCATCCATTGAAAAGCTTGCTCCCAAAGTACAAAGACGATACTGTAAACCTTCGAAGGAAATCCATTGTCAGGCCCAGTATTAACACTGAACGTTATAAAAATAGCTTTTTTAATAGATTAATTTTTGAATATAATCTAGCTGTGTAAATATCCCATACGTATTTTAATCAATTTAATTATTTTTATTCATCTTAATCATTGTAACTTTTTCTATCTATATATTTTCACTGTAACATCAGATATGTAATTTTATCGGATGCTTATAATAAAGACGTTATTATTATTATTATTATTATTATTATTATTATTATTAGTTAAGCACTCTAATGGCTTCCGAGAAGCGCGGGCTTTGAAATCAGCGTCGCGCTTGAAGTTTGTGTCTCGATAAACATGGCTTCGGTTCCGTTTTACTTCACTTTCGGAACAACAGCAATGGAATATATCTAACAAATATCTTGAGCGCTAGAACTTCAGTTTGAGAATCAATGGCCATTCAAGAAACCGAGGAAGTAAATTTAACATCAGAAAGCCAACAACATTCAAGGAGGAACATTCAAATTTAAACAGTGTAAGTCAACAGAGTCCGAATTTGTCTTTGCACAGCGCGAAACGTCGCCATGACATGATTGAATCTGACAGTAATTATGGACAAACGAAAAAAATTTCTCACTATGTATTTACGAATTCTCCCCTATTATATTTAAGCTTGTGTAGGCTCGTTGTACGCCTATATCTGGACTGGAAAGCAGATTTGTTTTTCATTACGCTCGGTCATTCATTACGTTCTCAGCGTTCTGCATGTAAACTTATGGTGCCGGAAAAAAAACTAAAACTGATTTAATGGTTGTGTTTGATTCTCGTTATATATACAATAAACAGATTACAACATAGGAAGTGCTTTGTACGGATTTTTATTAACTTGTTGCAAAACTTTGAAAACTCACTCGTTCGCTGCGCTCACTCGTTCGTTTTGCAAAGTTTTGCAACTCGTGAATAAAAATCCGTACGTCGCACTTTCTATGAAGTAATCCTATTTTCCTTAACTTGAGTAAAGACGCTTTTTAAAATAACATCGTAGTTTCTCTGAGGCACAAACAAAGAATTTTAAAAGTTCGAATCTCTTTGCCTTGAGCTTCAATGTAAGTTGCGTTATCCTTCACTTGGTCGCTTTCAAAAAGCCGCTCGGTCTGCTGGATTACAGCTACCGCGCATAAAGCGAAACAAACTTAAATTTATACAAGACGACGGCGTGAAAGACTTACCGATGTGCTTCTCTTTGAAAACATCAAGTTCTAACAGCGACTCTGCGGTTGGTCTGTCGTTGGGATTTTCATCTAATCATCTTTAATATCAGCTTGGACTGAAACAATAAGGTAACAAGTGCATTAGAACGCCATTGAGACTCACTTCAACGTCCAAACAACTTTGTAAATCCCCGTAGAGACACTCGTCTGTCATGATCCTTCTGTAATACAGCCCCATTGGGGATCTTTGATAGATTGGTTCTTTAAGCCGGCGGCATATGTTACCACAATCCAGAAGGGATTCAAACCACTTTGAAAGTACCACAGGACTCCAGAAATACAACAGGACACAGCAAATAAAAACCTATTCAAACTTAAGATGTAACGCCAGAATTCAATTCTAAAAAGAAAATAGGACAATTTAGCCGACGTCTTCAAAATACGTAAAATTTAGTACTTTCACATTGCTGTTTGGCAGAAGACAGCTAAAAACTTTCAAAGATTTGTAACGCAAGTGCACAGCCTTTGTTGCGCTCATTAGACCTTTTGTTTGATGGCATTCTCGTTGCCGTTGCCTTTAATCTCCCTAATCAATAGGTCAACCGAAGAGCCCTTAGGTTGCCTGTGTCATGAGTTTCTACCTTCAGCGCATCTCACCTCTTCCGGCCATTGTTCGCAGAAGTCCTGCGCCAATCTGCCCTGCCTGAGGTCCTTGATGTTTTTCACCCGCTCCATTTCAGTACCAAATGGACAAAACAGCTCAAACAAAATGATTCCTAAACTGTAGATGTCAGCCTGTATTGCGCAAAAAGAGAAGAGAAAATAGAAAGGTTGACGCAATACGCTGTTAAACAAGTCTGAAAACCCTCCAGATTGTATTCACTATTTTCTCTTCCCGCGTGTGAAACAAAACTTGACAGGAAACATGTTAGAGAACTCCGATTGACATTGATCGTGGTTACCTAACACCAGAGCGTAGATATCAGAATTGATGACCAAATTATCAAGAGAGTCGTTCATACCAAATCCTTGGGTCTTACCATAGATGCTCACCTCTCTTGGGGTAATCACGTTGAAGAGATTTGCAAGAAAGTCTCTTCAGCTATAGGCGCCCTAAAACGTGTGCGGCCGTTTATATCCAAAGAAACTGCAATTCTAATTTATAACACCTTAATTATGCCTCATTTTTATTACTGCAGCCCCGTCTGGGACTGTTTGAGTAGTTACTTGAGTGATAAGCTCCAAAAATTACAGAATCGCGCAGCCAGAGTTATTACTAAATCACCCTTTGATGCGAGCTCAAACCACCTTCTCTCCACCCTCAGCTGGGAGAGGCTATCTCTTCGCCGAAAGAAACAAAAAGCCTTAATGATGTATAAAACCATGAATGACCTTGCTCCGGAATATTTACAAAGTCTTTTCTCTCAGCGTCACTCTGCTTATAACTTAAGAAACTATGAGGGAAGGCTGACCCTGTCCAAACCAAGCACCAATTATTTGAAACGAAGCTTCTCTTACAGCGGGGCCATGCTATGGAATAACTTGCCCAAAAACTTAAAAAATGCTGCATCCGTTGAGCATTTTAAGCGAAATATCAAGAAGGTAGCTGATATATCGGATTCCCACACGGCAATCATGTAAAGCAGTTGTAATTAGTTTTAGTTTTTAACTTAAGCTTAACTGATGATTTTCCGTGTTTAAATAAAGATTTACATACATACATACATACATAACAACTCAATCAGAAAGTAAGTATCGCCGATAGCGAACCAGACGAGTGACTCGCGCGGGAAACATAAACCGAAAAAGTACACGAAAAAACATGTAGCGATAGCAAGCGCGGTAAAACATGTCATGGGCAACAACCACGGGAAAACATGCAAGAGAAAAAAATGCAACAAGCGCGGGAAAATATGTAACCTGTACCGAGCGTGTGAAAAATATTGAACCGCTAATTAAAGTGAATTTTGCTAATGACCTCAAACAAATACCGGTACTTTCAGTGCATCTATTCGTAGGGTAACACAGTCATATAATTCATTTAACGCTTATCTCCTTATTTTCATTTATTGTATTTAACGTTTCTGTGTGTGTTTATTTTAGTTATGTACCGACCATGATGTATGCGATAAACTGGCAATTTGACATTGTTAACTATTTCAGGTTATTTCAGGTTGTCAATTACCCTTATTTTAATTCAATTATTATTAAAACCACCATATAATTCAATTAATAAAAAATAAAGGCGGGATAAATAAAGCTGTTGTTGTTGTTCATCTTGCAAAGTGCGTTGCGACAAGGACAAGCGCGTGTCGTGTTACCAGTGGTAACACGCGCGGAAAACACGTAACCAGGGAGGATAAAGCGCTCTGATAAAACCGTTGATGTGCACGATATGACATGGGGTAAGACATGTGCGCGGGAAAGCACGTAACCACCCAACTTGTATAAAGCGCAAACAAGAAATCAGTAACTAACGCGGGAAAAGTCACGCAATCTAAATCACGATCAATTTTCTTTCTGCACCCGACCGAAGAGAGGAAAGTAACATCTTCGCTATGATTCAGTCCCTCTACCCTACCTTGTTGTCGTAAATGTTGTTTCTCAGTTGTTCGGGCGAAGCATATGTACATGTCCCTACTCCTGCAGTCGGTGCATCCTTGCCGGAAAATCCTGCTGAAAAACAGTACAGATTAAACTTCAATACCAAACTAATTGACAGTGTATAAGTGGAAGTTGGGAATTTTCATACCTGGAGGAAACAGCGGCGTGAGCGGCTCAATCAAACTGGCTAGCGGACTGGAAGCCCCGGGACTCACGACCACTTCTTTCCGAGCCAAACCAAAGTCACCGATTTTGACCTGAAAACTAGTTGGTCGTTCTTCTTTACGGTGCCGAAGCCCGTGAAGAAAGATGTTCCTTGGCTAGAAGGAAGTACAACAATGAATTAAAGTGGACAACAGTTAAACAGCAAGCTGCCCGTGTATCTGATGTCAAGCATGGTTCCAAACATATTTACCTTCAGATCACGATGAAGAAGCGCCTGGGAGTGAATATACCTCACTCCTTCTACAACCTGTCGAAAAATGTCCACAATGGCCGCTTTATCGACATGGCTGTCTAAAAAAGAAAACAGAGTAAGAAGGGTTGTTAAGCTCCGAGGAGAAATACTGCACCTCTTTAAAAGAGCTGCGTCATAGTTGTTAAACGGTGTGAAAAATTTAGTCTAAATTTTTCAAATTTGTTGTTTGTAATCCGTGTCAATCTTCGCCATCCTTAACCATCCCTGCTCCTTTATGCTTTATTATTATGTCTTAGTGCTTTCCTATCTTTCTAAAGTATTATTTTCAGGTTTTCTTCAATTTAAAGGTAATTTTGTCGATGGTCAAAATAACTCAAAATAACGTTACGTAGCCTCTTTAAGCCGAAAACTGCGTTAAAGCAGAGCTGAATAAGGAACATAAGGGTTTTTGGTTATCAAATCGTTTCTTTTGCAGCTTCAGGTCAAGATGTTGTCTTCTCTAGAAGGCACCAAGGTTAGTAACTACATGTAAGTCAAGTATTGGCAGTTTCTTAACATCAAAAGGTGAATTTCTGGAAAAAAACCAAGAAGAAATGTTCTTCTCCTGAGAGGCATTTAAGGCAAGTACGCTGGCTCAAGCTGGCGTTCGACAAGTCCTCGTTAACGTACCCGAACAGTGTCCGAATGTTATCGTCCAATCAGAAAACAGCACGAACCTTTCTAGAGTTTCTAAACTTCCGCCGAAACGAAAAGCTTCGTGTAAAGGCCTAGAATGATTCGACAATCCTCGCTATGTACTTACCAGGTGTGATGGTCTCATTACGTTTCACAAGCCAGTCTCGAAGTGTTGTGGTACATAACTGCATCTGAATGAACAGCACCATTCCCAAACGCTACGAAAAAGGAGCAAATACGAGTTAATAACTTGTACTCTTTAGTTTACCCTGGTCCCAGAGGTTTTCCTTGATTTTTCTCCGCATGAGAGCGCTGCGAGAGAGCCGCGAAGCGGTGAAAATGAATTGCGACTCGTGTTCGCTGCTTTGCGAAAAGAAGCCGCAAAACTCAAGACAAAAACCTCTGGAACCAGGGTATCTTTAGTTGTTATGATTGACCAAATTGTGTGATTCTTGTCAAAGTGTTCTTCTGTTAGAGGCTATGAGAATAAGAACTTGCATGAACTGACCTGAATCTCAGGAAAACCCATGAAGAGAAACTGTACATGAGGAACACTGACGTCACCGCATGAAAGAAGTGTTCAGTACTTTTATTTCATCGGTTAAACAGGCTTAAAATTTGGAATCACCGTCTTGTACAGAATAAAAAACACTGTAACACTCCATGAAATTACCTTGCTCAATAGCTCCAGGGTCACAAGTTAGTGTTTCACTCACCGACTCAAAAGTCAGAACGAAGTTGTACAGGATATAATAAAGTTTCGATATACACGCGCTCGGATTGGTTGAAAAAGCGTGCTTATCAGAATGCTACAGATGCACGGTAGGCTACGGTATCACATACATGATAAACACGTAGCAACAGAGTTTCATAGACCGACTGAAACGTCACGCGGGTAATGGTAACGCACGATGTTGCAGCTTAATAGCTTTCATTTGAATGGTTACACTTCAGGGTTTCATCCACAGACTTGACACTATACAGGATAATAGACAGATCACATAAAACTTGAGATCAACTATAGCTTAGATATGAATGGTTAAACTCTAAGCTTTCTCTCTACCGCAGAGAACCAAAGAAGTTTTTTTCAGGTGGAGAATCTGCTGAACGATATGATTGCAGGCGCCAGGGATACGTGAGAGCGCTCACCTCGCACAGCGGCTTTCTACAACGAACGTTTTGAACCTCTGCATAAGAAACAGCTCTGGGGTTTGGTTTCTTATAAACACTCTAAATAGTTAGTACCACATTGAGTGAGTTAAGGGTTGACGGTGAAAGTAACAGTAAAGGCTAGATGCATAAGAAAATTAACTACTGTAAGGGCTAACGTCTCAGCAGAAAGTCACCTTGTTGACTGCCTTTTTACTTATGATGTTCTCTTTTAATACACTATTGTGCTCGCTGCTCATTTCCCCGCTTAGTTCATCCTCAATATGGTCGCCATCTTTGCCAGCCATGGATCCAAGGCTAGTACTGGAGGCAGATCGGCGCATGCTGCGCCGTGAAGCGTGATATGGGGCCCGGCTACTGCGACTATTACTGGTACTGCTCCTAAGGTTGCTTGAAGGGATTTTACCCAGGCGACCCTCGGCTGAAAAATAACAAAGTCGTGTTTTGTCAAAATGATTTTAAACCAGCAGTTGTAAAACCCGACCTTAGAGAGACGTGGCTGATTTACGAAACGGATTTACGAAACGGATTTACGAAACGGATTTCCGAGTTAACCACAATTCTGCTCTAATGGCAGGCCTACATGTAACTTAGACCCCTGACTTTGTTTGAAAATCAAACCTTGAAATCGGGGTTTTTGATTTGACAATAAGCCCTGTAATAATCCTTCAAGGTGGCTCAAAACAGTTTCCAACACTTTCCAAGACGTAGATTTTGATGGGCCATTATTACCACTATTTATCAGTTGATGCTACAATCATGGTATCAAAAACTGCCCAATCACTGCCGACCACGTTGGTATTATTTTCGTGACACAATAGTTTACCATAGCAACATTAAGACCTGCTAAAAACACCCTTAAATTTTAGCTTTCAGCGCTTATATTTCAAAAACGGCACGGTGAAATTTTTTCTTATTATTTAAGAATTTTAATAAGCAGGATGAGATGCAACTTTTGGCAAAGTTTAAAAAAACTCTGTACATGGGGTTCAGAGCGACCTTAAATTTTCGAAAATTTAAGGTGGCTCTAAGCACTGCTGGAAACTGTTTTGAGCTTTTCTTAAAATAGAAAGCAAGCTTTGGCGTGTTGGCAATATATTTTTTTTCTGCACCCTACAGTACTTGTCACTGGGATTTTAAGTCTCATTGGGGGAGCAGAGACGGCGCAGTGGTGAGAGCTCTCGTCTTCCACCAACGTGTCCCGGGTTCGATTCCCGGACCCAGCGGGAATGTGGGTTGAATTTGTTGGTTCTCTTCTCTGCTTTGAGAGGTTTTTCTCCGGGTACTCTGGTTTTCCCCTCTCCCCAAAAACCAACATTTGATATGGTTTGATTTGATTTGATTCTGGTTGATTTGATTGAGTCTCCCCAATTAGTAGAGTGTCTGTGTTCAGCTAGTAAAATTTGAGACTTAAAGTGATTATTTATTAACAATTGCAGTGCGTTTTGATTAAGTGCACGCCGTGATTCGACTGTAAGCCTGTACCTTGTGCGCTGCGCTGCTTTCCCTCAGCCTGGCTCCCAGTCCCCACTGACTCACAACTCGATCTACGAGCTTGAAAAATGATGCCACTGTTGGAGCGATCCTGAGACGAGCTTTCAAACACGATACTATGACTCTCTTGGCTCACTTCCATGATACTGAAAATACAGAATGTGATTGGATGGAAACTATCTCAAGTGTCAGTAGTGAGCAAGATAGCGCATATATCAGGTTTCAAGCTACAGCAAAGATTCGAAGTTGAGCAGTGTACATGCATGAATTTAATGTGGTTTCATGCCAAGCGGCAGACCAAAGTGATCCCATGACCAATCACAGCACACCCACATATTGCAAAAAATGAATCAAAACTCAAGGCCAAAACATGCAGCTGGTGTTAAGAGTGATCGTTATAGCCACCCTCGTGAAAATTTACTTCACCTTCTGTATGACTGGTCCTGTATTCAATATTTTTGGCAAGGGTAGTCAGCTGGTGGAACGAAAAGAGTTCGGAAAATGTCACCCTAAGCGCTTTAGATATTTTGTATCGCTATAAGCCTGAATCAAATATTTTTGAAGCCCTCAATCATTATGTTATTGTTGCAAAATATCACATCTTTCTTTCTTTCGTGGTTAAATAAAACCTCTCCTAGCTTTGAAATTTTCAGCCCTTACTTAAAGGGGCTCAGTCACGGCATCTTGAGTTATTTTGAACATCGAAAAAAATAACCGTTAAATTGAAGGAAACCTAAAAATAACACTCTGTAAAGATAGAAAAACATCAAAGAGACGATAATAAACCATAAAGGAACAAGGATGGTTAAGGACGGAGAAGATTGACGCGGATTGCAAACAACGAATTTGAAAAGTTTTGCTAAGCTTTTCAAACGTGACTGAGCCCCTTTAAAGAAAAGATTCTTTGTGGACGCACAATTCCTTTCAAAAATAACACACTGACGAAATTGAGAGCAAAATGGGGAACACTATGTGCATGAGCTGCGCCAAATATCTTTGTCTCAGGGGATGTGCCACTCCTACTCTTTTTTATTTCCCTTTTTTATTTCTATTTTGGTGTAATATTACTAATATTGTAAGTATTGTAAGTAATACTAGTACTGCAACAAGCGTTAGTGCACATGTAGTGTAAGTGGGGTTAGTATTGTATGTAGTAGTAACTTAATATTGTCATTAACATCTTTGCTCACTGCAGTAATTTGTTTGCAATTCGTACTAACCTGTGAATTCCATTTAAAGATGAGAAGTCACTAAGTTCCTTGAGACTTGTGGGAACTGTAGCCACTCCTAATAAGAAGAATATTCAATTCAGTCCAGCTTTGATATACAGTGGAACACCATATTATGATCAACAGTAGGTTACTTAACCCGCTCGTAAGGCAAGAGCTTGAAAAAACTGGAAGTAGGACCATTTGAACTTCTTGCACATTTTCATAGCCTATTGTTAATATGCAGCCACCACCCACAAGAAAGCAAAACTCTGTGTACTCTCAAAAATTTTTGCTTGTGAGCACCAACCGAACTCTGCTGTTTACCAGAAATTTAACTCTTCAAATTTTCATTATCTACGTGGCTTGATAACATACAGTAAGAACATATTGATTGTTACCACAGCTACTTTTTTGGTTTGAAGAAAAAACGTAGTCAGAAACTATTAGCTAAACAGTAATCTGCAACACAGTCCCCCCCCCCCCCCCTTACATTTTAAAATGTTACACGTCTGCATGATTTGGACTGCTTAGCAAAACATTTCCTAATCATCTTGGACCTTCATGTACATATAATATACTAATAATATTTCTAGCTTGTACATCATAATGTACAGCTGTATGTTGCAACAATCTCCAGCTGATGTGTACAAGCACAAGCATATCACTTACTGGGCAAAGCAACACCAACAGTATCAGTTGTAACATATTCCAGCCAGGCAGAATGATATCCGACAACATTACTGTGACTAAGGTTGGCCAACACTTTAACTTCACGTAGAACCTAGATTGGAAGTTAAACAACTCTGTTACATTTAGCAGCCGTTGATTGCCTTCATTATCAGCTGCCGTTTGTGAGAATGAGCACACACTCCTGCTTGAAACCCAGGGAGGCATCTCAGGGAAGAATAGGGACCCTGCCAGGGAAGCGCTTGATGAAAACGAAAGGTACATGTTATCTTAAAGCTCCTACAAAATCCCAGGTGATGGATCTACATTTGTAGCACTTAATAACTTTTTTTAGGTTCACAGAAAGTTTGTTTAAGATAGCTGATTTTGTCATCTTTGTCATGAAGATCGGTTGCCTGTTACTGTATCCTTAGCCAAAAAAACAAGAGGTTAGAACATTAGAACATTGTTGATAGTGATACATGTATTTACAAGAAAAATTCAAAGGGAACGTTTCTGAGAAATATTTTAAACAAACTCAATTGAAACCAATTTTATTTTGTTGATAAAGAACAAAACCACAGATCGGGCAAATGGTGAAGCCTCGCATTGGGTGGGTTAACAGATGAGAGATTAATGTCTACAGAATGCCATCTGGTTACATGTAGCATTCAGTACACAATTGTGCGTGTATGTGCACATGTAAATGTGTACATGTACATAAGAGGGCATGCCAAAATAACAATGGTTACCATCTTTATTGTGTACCTTTAAACAAAGATCAGGGTCTGTCTCTTTGAGAGGAACCTTTTTCACTGCATATTCTCTCCCATCTAGTTTGTTTTTCACCTAAAATAAAATGAATCATGATAGCATTTTCATGAGCACCATATTTGACGACTACAAATTATGTAACTGAGATACATGTATGGAATAGTCAATTACCATGAAGTTTCTAATTATGCGTTTACTTTCACATCTAAACTTTAATTTAACTTTACATTTATCTCGCCAAGGTCTGGCCTTTCTGGTTCATGTAGGTACTGAACATGTCTGTAACACCACCCTGCAGCTGTTTAGGAGGCAGGAGGTAGATTGGCCCAGAGGTTAGGATGCTTACTGTTGGACTTGATACCCAGAGGCCTCAATTGCAAGAGGATTTTACAATCCCATTCTCAGTTCTGGCCAATAGCTGGTGCTGCTCCATGGGATAAATGTACCTATTCTGAATTCAATGTTTTGGCCAGTTTACGTGTATAAACTGCTTATTATAATAACTGGTTGGCCTATGTCTAGCTGGGGTTAATAACCCTGTTGTTTACTATGAATATTATTTGATTGCTAAGCCTTACTAGCTACAGCTACATTGTATAGCTGTACACCTTTGTGACATTTACACTACTTTCAAGGTCACATGGACATATAGTATTTATTCACTACTTATTTTAATCCATCACATATGAATCCCTCTGTGCTATGTTAGTTTCTCTTGTTGATTCTAATTACATGTTACTAACAACAAAACAGTCAACATCAACATGACCATGTCCAAGACATATTTTCCTGTTTAATTTATAATTACTACTCTGCTAATAATACAATTATGCATTACCTCAAGCAAAGCAACAAACCTTGAAAACGCTACCAAATCCACCTTTACCAAGTCTTATGATCTCAACAAACTCCTCTTTGTACCGTGAAGTTCCATTTTGCAGTAGATCATGCATTTTTTGAGGAGCAGATAAGCTTCTGCAAAAGGAAAGAGAAATGTGAGACCAAATTACATGTAATAATATTAAATGAATAGTTGTTCAACTGAACATCTTGAGATTTTGCAATAATGTGTATGAGAGTCGAAAGGCATACAAGTAAGCCTTTTAGATTCAAAATCCTAGCTCACAGTAACGTATGTTGCATATTTTTTCCTTAGTCCAAACTCTGCTTGGGTAGCAGGTACATGTTCACTACATGTAGTAGCTTTTAACACCACCAACATTATTAAAAATGGATGTACACATGCCTCTACCAAATGTGCCACAAATACATGTATCATGATTACAATGCTCCCAGATTATCCGGGCAGTCTCCAGTGTACAGACCAAATCTCCTGCTCTCCCATGCGAGTCACCAAATCTCCCAAGTAAAACAAATAAAAGTGCACAAAATGCATCTTTTAGACATATTTTGGGCCGATATTAGGAACTTTTGGGGAAGAGTTTATAATAAGATCTCTACTTTGAACAATGCTCTTTAGGGTCTAAAAAATTAAAAATGGTGATCTCCTGAATTTTGATTTGTTTTGGTTGGCATTTCTGCACCCATTGCAGCTGCCGTCACAGCTACTGCCATCTCCACCAACACACAGACACTGTGTAATTCCAGAAAATATCCATACCTCCCCCTTGGAAGGGAATTTTTTCCACCCCTCTGGAAAGTCCAATTAAGCTTCATACATTTCTTTAAATTTTTTGGTCTTAAAGGGGCTCAGTCACGGCATCTTGAGTTATTTTGAACATAGAAAAAATAACCGTTAAATTGAAGGAAGCCTAAAAATAACACTTTATAAAGATAGAAAAACATCAAAGAGATAATAATAAACCATAAAGGAACAAGGGCGGTTAAGGATGGAGAAGATTGACAGATTGCAAACAATGAATTTGAAAAGTTTAGCTAAGCTTTTCAAACGTGACTTAGCCCCTTTAAAGAACCCCCATCCCCCATGAAATTCCAATCCCTTCTGTGGGGGAAGTATGAATATTTTGTGGAACTGCACATTATCACTACTGACATGATTGTCACAAACAATACCACCACAACCAATACCTCTGACACCACAGTAGTACTTGACTGATAGTATACTAACAACATTATCTCTAATTCTGTATGTTTAATACATATGTAGGCTACTTTCGAGTCTGCCTTTTGCATGCAAAACCATTCACATGAACTTGGAAATTTGCCCCTCCTTTACATGTTCATTTTGTGCAAATCCAACCAATTTTGACAGGTTTATCAAAAGGAGTTGTTTGAAACAGAGTCACAAGGTAACTGGGATATTGCCTATTGAAGTTTTATTTATAGTAGATAACATTCTACATTTGTGCACTTTTGTCTTACCTACAGCCTGTATAACTATGAAGTGGACCTAATGGTGGCTTCCTCAAACCAGGAATCTTTAGAAGCTTAAAAATTCAAGTTTATAAGTGAAAATTGTTATCAATGCTAAACTTTAAAAGTCAGTCTGCACTAGCATCAACATGGGAGTATGCACTTTCGTCACCTTTAATCTGGAGATGATTTATTTTCTTACAACTAAGCGTAGTCCAAGGATATCGAATTGCTGCGGCCATTTGGTCTATTTTGCATGTCTGTGAACTTTGCATTACAGTACCGCTCAAAAGTAAGCCGACAGTCCCTCGAGCCTGGATCCTCGAGCCTCGAGGACAAGTAAATTTCTCTCCTTCTTTGTGCGATGGGCAAGGACCCAGGCAAGCCGTTTGCCAACTAAATTTTTGATAACGATTTTGAGAAGAAAAGGTAAGCTTTAGGCTCAAGAGTAATCAAGTGTTTAGATGAAGCAAATGGCGAAAACTACAATTTATAGTGTCGTTTAATTTTGTTGATTGCATGACACGCACTCACGGCTCAGAAGTGGTTGCCTAACACATGATCAAAATCTGCCCCAATCAAATTTCTTTCCAGGATAAAAACAGCCACTTTGGGAGGGTTTCTCTGCACAAAACTTAATTCAACAACAATAAACATGTATTTATTAAAACTATAGAAATTGTACGCGAAAACTGAGAGGTCGCATATTTCTACCGCGAAAAGGAAGCCACAATCTTGGACAGTATAAAATGGAACTGTTACAATTATCCCCCATCCCTCCCAAAGCAATGATGAAGGTGCGAAGGAGCAAAAAATGTGCCATTTTCGAATCATTGAAATGGGGGGAGGGGTGGTCCAGATGTTCCATTTATATTGTCAAAGATAATCTATTACTTTCTTGGCCATCTGATAGGGTGCGGAAAATAAAATAACTCTTTCATGACATGTTTGATCTTTTGTTGCCATTCGTTGTCAGGTATTTCTTCGTTCAACGCAGTTTCTCCGAAGCTTAGTAACCAGGAATTAAATTGGACGAGGAAAACTGAATACCAGAAGTCCTAAAAATTAGAACCCAGGCCATCGCCAGAAGCCGCATGGAACACCTGGAAGTTTAAAATTGTTTACAAACAAAAAGGTGTGTTTTACTGTAGTCGCTGTTTTGGGTGAATACCTTCTTCAAAATGATCAATCTCTTCACTATTTTGCCTCTGAGGATGGTAAGCAGTACTGTTGCTTTCTCGCTTATATGTGGCAATTTTCTCGTTTTGTGCGGAAAAATGCCCCAAGGATGCGGAGGATGCGGAGGATGCGGAAGTAGGCGAATTATGCAGATCTGCACTACTGCATCCTGTCAGATGCCCTGGTATAAAATGGAACAATAATTATCCCCCATCCCCCCAAAGCAATGATGAAGGCATGAAAGAGCAAAACATGCGCCATTTTGGCATCATTGAAATGGGGGGAGGGGTGGTCCAGATGTTCCATTTATAATTATTGTCCAAGATTGCAGCATTTTTGATGCTAAAATCCAGGTTTTCGGCGAAACATAAAGTTGGGTGCCGCCGCGCGAAATGAAAAGTGTTACATTATTGAAAAGAAATGGATGAGTAAGACAAAAAAACCTTTAATTTAGATTTCCTGGAAGATGACTTAGAATGGTGTTTTTTTCAAATGAAGACGTTTGCCCTTGACTGAAACCATTTTTCATTCACCCATTTGCAAATGAAAAACTATGCTCTTGCCGGCTTTTCAAAATTCGACACTGTGCCCGCATGTGTCAAAACTGAAGTGGGAAGGCGATTTGTTGTTAATTCTGCATGTTATAAATTTCTCTCGCTTCTCTTCACAATAATTTCGTGGAGCTAGACAAGATACAGGTGAACATTCAAGGAGTCGCACACAATCTTTGATGAAATTAACAAATTTATAATAACAAGGATACCCAGCGTGTAATACAGGAATTAGGAAGTATGTAAATATGAAAGTGATCAGCACTTAGAGGACTACAGTCAAGGGAAAAAAAGGTTCCGTGTTACACATCAATTTAATTACAGTGTAGTTCACAATCTGATATGCAAAGTAAACAAACATGTTGCGCTGCAACTGCCGTTAGACTCCATGGCACTGTGCCTGCTGCTGTTGGTTACAGTACTACATGTAGAAGTATCTTTACTTAAGGAGCTTTTATTTCAGCAATTTTGCAAACGGCTCTGAACGTAAGGGGTTATCCACATTTACCAGTAAGTTTCCATCGTCGACAGCAGGTCTACATTTAGTTTTGAACACAAGTTGTCTCAGACAAAAAATCATGTGTAGTCCGCTATTGTATGGTCGCATGTTTTCATGCAATAACGATTGACATGAAACACTTGCACCTTAGGTGTGAGCAGTACTGTATTATTCTTCCTTCGAGAAAAAAAAAATCGTTTCCTCGAAACCCTTTCGAGTTTTTGCATATTTGAGAAAGCCTTGTTTCTTGATCCTCGAAACTCGATCCTCGAGACTCCAGACTCGATACTCGAGACTCGATCCTCGAACATTTGAGCATCGAGGCTCGAGGATTGAGTCTCGAGGTTCGAGTTTTGAGTGTCAACTTACTTTTGAGCAGTACTGTACATATGACTTAAATGCAAGAACTTGTTTTCCAAAACTGTACGATTTAACTTCTGTAAACACTTGACTGTATAATTTCAGTGCAAATGCACAAAAGCCTGTCAAACTGTCACCTGACTGCCATGTGCTTTTTGCTCATTGATCATGACTTTTATCACTTCAGCTGCTGCACACATGAATTATGGAGTAAAATTTAACTACACATGTATTACAATGCAAGATCTAAAATATTTACAGATTATAGAGGTTCACAAAATGTGAGGTTTAAAGGAACAGTGTAAGTGCAAAATAATGTGTGAAAGCTGGTTTGATAAGTTTTCATAATGCTTCTTTAAAGAGAATTTCAGTGTGAATATGTGAAAACTTGACAAAGCTGCATGGTTGCTGAATAAATTCTCATAAAGTAAGGTAACTACAGCAACATTATTTAATGCTTGCTTTGGTAGGTTGTTACTGATAAAATCTCTGCTCTCATGATACATATACACTGTAGCTGTCATACTCAAGATATAAGCAAAGTTTTCTTCATGAACACAAACCCTCTACCAGCCAATACACAAAATTATGCAACATACTGTATACATGTACATGTACAGTGTATGTATGATTGTCTTACATCTGTTCCAGTGGTCCTTGCAGCAGCTTGCATAAGATCACTAAATGCTGTCTTGTATTTAGCTCTGATGACACTGAATTCCTCCAGAAATGAAAAGGATGGCATCACCTGACGAACGACAGAGGATTCTTAAGAACCAAGTCTGTACATACATTTAGATGCCATTATGTATAATAATTATATCTAACTGCCTTTAGAAAGACAAGCAATTTGATTGTACCTGTATGGTGCTGGAGAAGGTTTGGCTACTTTATCTGGAATTAATCTTACATGTACGTGTGTCATAATAAATAAATAATATAATAATTCATAGTATAATTATAGTATGCCGTAACAGTAATGTTTTAGAAATTACTTACAGTTTATTTTTTGCAATAAAAACTCTATGTACATTTAAGTAAATTTATAAATAAGAAATTAAACTTTTTCAGTTGGCAATAAAAATCTCCAGACATGTACCTTCATCTTCACAAGCTGTTGACAAAGGACTGCAAAAGAAGAGGATGACAGATTCAGGGTTGTCAGTAGGTTTTTGAGTAGCAGGTTCCATCTAAAAAGTAGGTGGCTATTTCCATTTCATTTCTCCAATATCACACTCAGAACTGACCTTCTAACATTTGGAGTAACCGGCGTAGTATTCAAAATAGCCGGTGAAATGCGCCGGTTGTCGGCTTATTTTGACAACCCTGCAGATTACATGTACATGCAGTTAAAAAAAAACATCTCTCTCAGCAGTTATACAATCATGTAAAGATCTATTAATATAATACATGTATATTAAACAAATGCCTAAAACACAGGTTTGTGTCCAGAATATTCATTGTTTTGAAACCAATCAATTCCACAAGCAATACAAATGGTTCAAGAATAAAGTTGTTCTGCGACTCAGATAGAAAAACAATTCTTCTGTGCTTTCTGAGGTTTTAACTTTATCTCAATACACAATACATACTGTTCAAGAGAATAATCCATACATATTTTACATAGACATATTTTAGACACTGTTAATTAATAACTTTGACAGGTTTGTGATGTGCATGATATGTAGGCATGTATATGTACTGTAAGCGAGTGATGACAGTTTTTAATACCCAGTATGAAAATCATGGTTAAGGGATTTTGGAAAGAGCTGAAAATTAGTGAATTGGGTGAGGGGTGGGGGAAGGTTGATAATAACTAGAGTAAATTAATCCTTGGGGACTGAGACACCTTAGTACACGAGTACTCCTTTAGAAAGATACACATTAAGATCACTGATCTACTAGCTATTAGCTCATTCTGATTATCGTGCATCAAAGAAACTGACAAATCTTATGAATTCACCCTTACAATATAACTTAAGAGTATGGAAAGGTGGGGAGTGGGGAAAGTAGGGGATGGAGAGGGTCATATATACAGCTGAGAAACCTGTCAGTGCAGTTGCTAGCGGGCCACAAAAATCTTGCTGCATTTGCAGGGTAGCCAGAGTAAAGGGGTTTTTCTGGTAAGAATAAAAAATGACTGATTGAGCTTTTGTTTTGGCCAGAATAAAGTGGCTGTGAAAACAAGGTGGCCATATAAATGGGATGGTCATAAGTCATGATTCAGCGCTACATGTACTGATCAATAAAATAATAACCTTCAGAATTTCTATCAACTTACCATTAAAGATCTTTTTGCTTTTCTCTGGATCAGTCTCATACAAAGAACAAAGATGCTCAAGTAGAGAAACCAACAACAGATAGTTTGGTACTCTGCCCTCCAAAGCCTGGACACTAGTAGAAGGATCATTATTGGGGACATATGTGTCTGTGAGATCTGTGTCTGTCAACAATAACACATCACATCAATAAGACATCATGGGCCATTTGTTGAAAGGGAGGATAATGCTCTCCAGAGAATAAATCGCTCTCTGGTGGATAGGTGACCATAAAAAACTAGGCTGCAGATTTCATGCAATCTTAATAATGTACATGTAAGGTAAGGGAGAGTACATTGTTGATACAGTATCCCAATAGGACAGGGCATCTTAAAGTATATTATATTAATTAATTAAGTGTCTAAGTATTACAGCTAATGCCCTGATGAATTGATGATGGTTTTGTTGGCCACTGTATGCAAGTGGGCAGGCATTGACTTAAGTCAGGCTTCCCTTTCAACCTGCAAGTAAATCATTGATCCTATTACAATGGGTGACAAAAGTAGATGAGACACTTATAGAGAATGACACTTTTTGATATTTTCAAACATCTAACAGCATTATTCTCTTTAAGGACGTTCGCGCCCAAACACTTCCCACGCACAGATTTTTTTTAAACTTCGTCTGCACGTAGAAAATGATAAGTTAAGATTAAAAACGTAAAAAAAATCGGGGGTCACCGAACTCGTTTTGAAGATAAGGCGTATCACAGATCATAGCATTTCTAGGATTTCCAGTCATTTGAGGCGATTTTGCTCAGATTCATTACTATCGGCATATAGTTAATTTGAAGAATCATATCTAAGTTATGTGTGTTTAACACAGCACATATAGGCCTATTTGATAGATCTTTGCTACATATGTCAATAAATCAGCTAGAATTAGCCTTAAAAAATACAACTTCTAAGTTACGCACACCTGTATCCACGTACAAATTCGACCCTATTTGAATAGCATATGAGAAATAATTAACACTTCCCACGTACAGATTTTTTTTGTTTTTTAGTATAATGGAAAGAATCAGAAAAGGAAGTGATCTGCCGAAAAAAAATTGGGGGTCACCGAGCGTCCAACAAAAATATTCGCACACAAAGTTAACGTAAAGGTCATCAGCTCTATATTTTGTTGAGTTTTTGACTCCGTGCGCGCGCTTGAGAATGACGTGGCACGCTCGTGACCAATGAATAGCGTGCGCACTAGAGATGCGCAGTAGCAATGGGCGCGAACGTCCTTAAGTGAACACCTCTTACTAATTTTTGTAGCATGAATGATAACCCGTCTGCAATTCAATATTGTGTCGGTGCAATGATCTGCCTGGTAAGTTTCAAGTTGACCACTTCATGTAACTACATGCGCATGTACATCGCCAACATTCATTTCCCTCTCTCTCTAGTATGCTGTAGTTTAATGTACAGCTGTACCAGTCAAATCGAAGCTTAAACATCCCCCCTCCTCCCCGGGCATTTGACGCCTCTTCCTGCCTAGGAAGGAGGTCATCTGATTACCACTCATAGAGGGTGGGGAACTTGATCGCTAGCCTCGATTTCATGTTACGAGTTGCGCTGATTCCATCTGGGTCGATAAATCATGGCAGAGACAAACTTTGATGAATTCAAAGGAAAAGATTGCGTATTCGTGGTGGATTGGTTGAAAACCAAAGGCCTACACAAGCTGTGTTCCATATTTGAAGGTGTTAAAGAACGATTTATATCTATAACATATGTAAATATGCATTGTCCAATAAACCATGTTAACATGTACAGCCTCAGAAGCATAATAGAAACTACTGAAAAGTTAAAAAAGTAATCTAGTTATTTTCCCGGGGGTGGGGCATTTGAACAGCTTTTCGGCCCAGTGAGGGGGGATTTGAACAAAAAATTTCCAAAAATTCAAATGCCCAGGGGTTGCCTGGGGGTAGGGGGATGTTGAAACTTCGATTTGACTGGTACATAATTGATGATCTGTACTTATACGCATCTATGCACACATCATTGTTGATCAATGTTGATATGTGATTCAAAGAGCTAACTACGAAACCGAACGTGACCAAAATGATAATCTTGATTAAGCTTGAATTTTAAAGCTAAAAGTATTTTAATTTATCTCAAAACGATTTATCCATCTCAGACGAATTCATCTGTCTTAAACGGCCAATTTGTCCAAAGCATAAATTCGGCCATCCTCATGCCTACGCATACACACATTGCTTACTGTCAATGCCATGAAATTTTGCTTACATGCAAGTTTATCGATGCCTGATGCAACAATCGTATAACCAGTACAAATGAACAACCAGATGACACATTTCTGGGCATTTCTGAACTATAAAATAACCATATCCAACAGATCTAAAGCAACAAAACAATCTGCAAACAAAAACAATAACAGGTATTAGCTTTGAAAATTAATTTTAAGCTTACCTTGAAACTCGGTCAAGCGCGGAGGAAGACGAGGAGCTTCTATTTTTGAACGCGTCCACTTCGACCTTGTGTTCCATGCCATGGCGTCATGAATCCAAAACGAACGTGAACACTTCCCCTCCGATTTTAACAAAGGAGAAGAAAACCATCGAGCTTTGTTGAGCGATTACCATTGGAAACGTTTCGCTGTGAAACCTTCCTGAAAACTATGCGGCCATATTTCAAATGACATGTCCGGGTCAACGTTCATGCGAACGTCAGAGACTTCTTCGGGTGGTTACCAAGCCTGCTTAGCAAGATGGCGACCGCCATGTGCAAGGCGGCGAGGTGCTTTCTGATCAGAAAGTTTACTGCCGAGAGAGCGAAAAAGCGATCGTTTCATTCATTTGGAATCAAGGATGTCTTAGTAAAGAGTCTGGCTAACTTACGAATCGAAAAACCGACAGCAATTCAAGAAAAGGTAAGTTTTGACTAGACCACTTCTTGTATGCAAACTTGTCATAATCCATGATGATGATTTGTGATTCGAACAAGGCGTCTCGAGGCGCAGACTTTTTGCGGTACAAGAAAGTGTAATATATACATTAAGACAAGCCTAAAAGCGCAGCTCCTGGGCAGGGTTGGTCAAAGCCGGATTAAGAAAACCCAGGTTAAGCAAGAATTTCGATTTGAGTTTAAATTTTGAAACTTTCCAGATTTTATGTGTATTGTTTGGCCTTCTGCTTTGAGTTTGAACAATCTCAATATACATACACTGGTACTTCTACTAACTCATTATCCTGGGTTAGCATTACCCATCTTCTGAACAACCTGGCCCTATTGACAACAAGTTATCCTGTGATCCAATAGAAAACCAGTCAGCAGTCAAAAGTTTTGACAGATGTCTATTGACCACAACATGGACATCCAAGATCAAAGGAGGCTATAAATCAAGACTGCATGTCTCTGTCAACCTTTTAGCTGGAGTATGGTCCCTATCTTGTGTGACTCTATCGGTGCTGCCATCACCGTCATAGTGCATATGTGCCCATAAGCAATACCGCTAGTTACTGTATGTTAACCATGAGAAATCAATTTATGGGTCTCCTTTTCTTTTCTATATGGATAGGGGGCTCCATAAACTAAAAAAGCATTGCTCAAGGTGTGTAACGATATCGAAGCCAGCAACCAGACAAGTAGCAGTACAGTACGACAATTTTAATCAGCCTGACCTAGGAACATACATAACATGTCTGGCGAACATGCGGTCTTAGGTCTAGTTGTGACATAATTTTGAGATCATACAAAAGTAGCTGATTGGCTGAAATCAAACTGGTGATCAGATGTCACGCGCAGAAACACGTGCAGATTAGCGTGACGAAATATCGCTACAAGGTGTCACAAATTATCACAAGGTTTCATCAACAGAGCCTTGCACTGTATATGTATTGCTACATGTTATATTAGATTAAACTGGAGCTTGTCTTTTAGATATTTTTTTACAGGTGCTTGTCCTGCCACGTGTAACATCATTTTATTGTTCCATACCTTTATGGACAATATTGCATGTACAAAAATTTTCAATTATACAAAAAATGTTCAATTGACGTTGCTCCTAATGTGTGGCTTCATAGCTCAGTTGTTAGAGCATCGCACCGGTATCGCAGAGGTCATGGGTTCGAATCCCGTTGAAGCCCTGATTTGTTCAGGCTTCTTCTTTCCAGTTACTTAAATTGGAAAATTTACTGCAATGATCATTCTTCACTTTCACTTACAACTTTCTAATTTACAGCAATTAAATTTTTACTGCTCTTACTCCAACATAAACATTTTGATTACTCCTACAGGACATTTTGTTTAGATTAAGAATATCAGTGACATCACCTAGTGTTATTAATATGCTAACCAGAGAAATATTGGCTGGTGAAATAAGTACATGTATAAACAAATAAACAAATATCTTCCCCATATCAGTAACTGTTTTTGTAGTGGAGATTTGCTAGCCATAAGGGCAGTATTCTACCTGGGGCCTTGCTGGACAGAGTGGAAGCCCCTGAATGCCACAGACACCCCACCTTCCATTTATGTGTGACAGCTTTCAGTAGTTTATTTAGAATGCAGAAATATCCTTATAGTGTAGCTCTTGATCATACTGTATGTAATATGAGTGATACATGTAATCTGACATCCAAGTCTATACAATTTGGTGTGATGGAAACTTGAATTAATGATTTTCTCGATGGATATCAATTTTATCAACCTTTGTTATAGGCCCTGGTACCTGTACTTCAGGGGAAAAACACAGTAATCAATGCGGAAACAGGAAGTGGCAAAACACTTTGTAAGTGGACATTTGTAAGAAAATGTTTTCTTACTGTGATGTTGTGTAAAATTAACATTTTTGCAATCATGTTAGAAAATTTGCCTACTTGTACAACTCATGTTGAATTCTATTTCATAAATCAAGAGCGGTACCTGATGTATACTGTTTTTAAAAGACACTCCAACAAAAGCTTGATAATGGACTCTGACTCCTTGTCATGTTATTCACGAGGGACTGACAAAGTCTATTAATTAGTTGGCTTTTTATTTAGCACTCTTGGTTTCTTCTGGCAAATTTTGATTATGATACTTCCTGTTGTTCAGCACCTGAAAATGATTACACCACAAGTGGTTAATCATCAAGTTTTTAAATACAGCCAGGAAATTAACCACTAATATCACAATTTGAAAAGCTGACATTCACATAAAGCATGTACAGCCCTTGTCAAAGTAAAATATACTGCTATTAATAGAACTTCTGAAAGAAGTAGTAAATTGTGATATTCAAGATTTGCGGCTTGCTGATTCAAGGTTAGTCTGTTGTGTGTTCTTTCACTCTTGAAATTCGAATGCTGTCAACTAATCAAGGACGGCACTGCTTCACTATTTGCTGATTTGGTGTATGTATTGTGTTTGTTGTTCTCTGTATACCCTATTTGCTTATGCCTTGCAATTTTTTTGAAAATCATAGGTTATTTACTTCCCATTGTCAATAAACTTCTTGTGGACAAGGAGCTACTTTCAAAGCCACCATATGCACTTGTTCTCCTGCCCAGTATTGAACTGTGCCATCAGGTGAGTTGTAAACTAACAAAATTATTTTCGTAAAGATTTATTGGCTGCTCAGCCCAAAGAAGTGGGCCACAAGTTTTTGCATCACAAACAGTTACTTGATTTCTTGAATTCTTTAAATGTTTTTTCAAAGCAGATTTGCTCCCGAAACAAAGGAAAATTTTTGCGAAGACTTGCCTGAAAACATGAGTTGATTATGAGATTCATCAGCAGTTTGCTGTTACAGTGGACCCTGCTTGGTGGTCAGTCACCTCATTAATAATATGTTTACCTTCAAGTTGTTATTTTGGCCACTTTTTTGTCCCAGAGAAGCGCTTATAGTGTACATTATCTTGAAGAAAACCCAGTCAATGTGGCCACCCCATCAAAACAGTTAACAGCCATTCTAAAATCACAACCTGAACACTTAAATACAGTTTTGCCCTGTTAATATGTCCACTAGAGCCACTTATGTTCATCCTTTTAATGTTAATATTGTATGAACTAATTGAAGTCTCCATATTTAAAAAAAATTATAATTTATCGGTATTCCTGAGGAGGCTAGTGGAA
>JAHPZR010009244.1:22500-25377 GCA_019787425.1 Platygyra sinensis | reverse complement strand
TAAAGTATTGAACTCTATACTCTACACGAATTCAAAACTACATAAAATTGGGTACATTGCGGATGATCTATGCAGTTTCTGCAAATGTGAATCAGAAACAATGCAGCATCTCTTTTATTATTGCTCTTATTCAATTTCTTTCTGGGAAGATTTCGAATTATATTACTTATCTTTGACACAACAGCAGATACATCTTAATCTGAAAGATATATTAATCGGTATTTTAACACCTGAACTTCCCTTACTTAATTACTTATTACTCGTAGGAAAAATTTATTTGTGGGCGTGTAGAAGGAATAAAGAACTTCCAAGTATACGTGGTTTTAAATCAAAAGTCAAATTAAAGTATGAGACGGAAAAATATATCTGTACAAAAAATAATAATTTAGATATGTTTACGAAAAAGTGGGCAGCATAAATACAAGACGTAGCTGAATAACTTAAGGCGTGTCGGGTTCAAATTAGTGTGACTTTGCTATGAAACTGTTCATGAGTGTGTGTATCTGTGTGAGTGTGAATTATAGTTGTGTTATACTGTAGGTCCTGTATATTATGTTTAGTTAATTAGTATAGTATTGTAATGAAACTTGTGTAAATAGTTAATAGCTGTGTGTAATGCAATAAATAAATAAAAATATAAAAAAATAAAAAATAAAAAAAAAAAAGGTGTATTTCAACTTCGCATATCATTATGAGTGTTGTGAATAGTAAATACATGGAGCCGACGCAAAACCCGGAAAAACGTGTGCAGGCAAGTCACGATTTGTTTTGGTTTTACTTCTTATTGGATAATAAAGAGGTGACGCAAGCTTATTTTAAGCCAGTCACTGAGCGTCCTGGTAATGCACAAACCCAGAAAATGAGAATGAAATTTCTTTCGACATGCGCTCAAGTGAAAACCGCCATACCAGAAAAGGTGAATAGTTTTACACCCCCATTCAGAAGCTTAATAAAGCACTGTTGATTTGTTTTTAATACTTTTCCAATTTACCATCAAATCCTTGGTAGTATAGTGATGAGTATCAACGCCTGTCACGTGGGAGACCGGGGTTCGATTCCCCGCCGGGAGAATTTTATCTTTTCCCGTCCTTAGTTTCTTTCTGTCGTAGTGAAGTCGCGACGAACTAAACATCAATTGGTTTCATTCTTTTAAAATTATGAAATTATTTGCAAGCTAGCCATTGTCATTTATTCCCAAACACAGTGCCGATATGTCGTGCATCATTCTAAAGTACCGTCTTTTATCGTTTTACTTCTAGTGTTCTATTTAATTTTATAGACACATGTGCGAGATAAAGATAACTACCACACTTTATAATCAAGGCAGCTATACACAGGCTAGCAAAAATCAATATTTAAATAATCTTTTTCTTTCCCATCGTAGCTTCCTTGTAACTTAAGTCTTCCTTGTAACTTAAGGGAAGCAGAGTCCCTTGGGCAATTTAAACGATTACTCAAAGAACTGTAAGGCACGGCATTCGTGGAAAGCAGCTTTTTTATTTAAATATTTTTATTATATTTAAATATTTTTATTATATTAGTATTAGGTATTTTTAAAGCTGACGAATTTTGTACCGTGGATAAATAAAGATTTACTACTACTACTAGCTTAAAAAGAAATACCACCAAACTTGTAGTAACAAACGTTACAATAAAACAAAACATCCGTTTTTAGAAAACTATTTTTAGGTAGCAATCCTGTACTGACCCTGAGTAAAGAAATATTGAGAAAAAACAGTTAGCGCGCCCGATATGGGACTTGAACCCATGACCCTCAGATTAAAAGTCTGATGCTCTACCGACTGAGCTAACCGGGCTCACGTGTTTTGGGTCTTGATAAGCAAAAAACAGTTGTTCATTTCTCGATGTTTCAATACTCGCTTAGCTTGAGATTGACAATATGGAGACAATAAGATGATAGACATCGCCAGTTTTCACTCAAGTGTCTTTTGCATTGTCAAAACTCATACAAAAGATATAGAGCTGACAAAGCACGTTTGAACTGAACGTGTGCCTGCAAGTCACGATTGGCTTTGGTTGTACTTCTTATTGGATAATAAAGAGGTAACGCAAGTTTATTTTAAGCCAGTCGCTGAGATTTTTGATAATGCACTACCGAATCCAGAAAATGAGAATGGAATTGTTTTCGGCATGCACTCAAGTGAAAACTGCCATACCAGAAAAGGTGAGTTGTTTAACACCCACTTTCGGGAGCTTAATAAAGCACTGTTGATTTGTTTTTAAAGTATTTCATTTTTTTCTATCAAATCCTTGGTAGTATAGTGATGAGTATCCCCGCCTATCACGCGGGAGACCGGGGTTCGATTCCCCGCCGGGGAGAATTTTGTCTTTTCCTGTCCATAGTTTTTTTCTGTCGTAGTCGTGACGAACTGAACATCAATTGGTTTCATTCTTTCAAAATTATGAAATTATTTGTCAGCTAGCCATTATCACTCATTCCTTAACACAGGGACTTGAACCCATGACCCTCAGATTAAAAGTCTGATGCTCTACCGACTGAGCTAACCGGGCTCACATGTTATCGAGGCTAACAAGAAAGAAAAATTGTTCTTTTCTCAATGTTTCAATACTCACTTAGGCCTGGTTTAAAACGTCGCATTTTACATGCGCCGAATCGAATTGCCAAGTTAAATGCATGTAAAATGCGACGTCTAAATCAATTGAATGCGACATGTTTCAATTCGATGCGAGTCAGTCGAATATTCGACTGATCCAGTCGTATATTCGACTGAAGTTCGGTAGTTGATTTAAACGCCGCATTTTACATGTGCCAAATCGAATTGAAATTATGTAAATAATTTATGTTTGCTCGAATAGGAATTTAAAACACGTCGCTCGCGCTCAGCAATTTTATTT